>JBAMJV010003934.1:52500-79333 GCA_037951105.1 Echinarachnius parma | reverse complement strand
AACCCCCCCCCCCCCCTTTGATACAGAATTAACCCATCCACGTTCGGTTCTCCGAAACACTCGGGCTGCGATCTATGCTGTAGAATACGGGATATAAATATATAAACCTGTCTTCAATGGCTTAAAGGGATATAGTAACTCTTGTTACTCTAGACTTGTGCACAAAATGATAACGGGCTGATAAAACGTGTTTATTCATGCGGTCCAATTAATATGTCCTGTGAGTGATGTGTGAAAATTCCACGGTAAATGGATGTAATACTGTAATATGACCGAGCAGTGAGCTAAATTGTAAAGAGATATTGCTAACCCAAGCATTGCACTAACTTTGTACACAGTTATAACCTTTACCAATGGAGATTCTTTGGATTCCGAACATTCAAACATTCACTATCTTTATGACGAAAGAGAAATTCAAAAAATCGAAACCTGTTTCATGGTTCTATTGGAAATATGAATACAACGAGGAATATGAGAACCCCGAAAGTTCTAGGTATTTATCTTTGTTTTGTTTTTTTGTGGGGCCGGGGGGAGGGGGGGGGGGGATTTTGACAATACTAGATCCCTTTAACCTGGAACGACGCAACAGTACGTACTACTGCTTCAGACTCCTGTTCCCCTTTAACCGTCTACCATCGATGTTCCAATGATTGCACGACACGTAAGTGTACAAACAACTAGCATCAACCGCGCAAATACACCAACCATGCTATTGATTATGACTAAAACGGAAGCTAAATGTAGAAAGTAGGCCTCAACTTAGGATCAATTTCGATAAACGGGGCCCCATAATCGAATCCTGTATACGTTTACTGTGCATAGGCGTAAAGGGCCTAACTGATCAACTTACTACAGTACTGAATGACCAAATAATATGAGGTGTTATCTGCCAGAATACTAACATGGATTCAGTTGAAGACATTACCCCTCTCGCATATATATGTTTTAACATAATCTATCATCAAGCGTGTGACTGTGGATGCTACTACGTCATTTAACTTATAGTTCAAAATGTTTAGCTACAATAAGCTAGTTAATTTGCGCGGATTCAGCTTGCACGGATTCAGGTTGCATTACTGCATTACGCACCATGATCTACGATGGGGTGATGCGTACTTCTAATGTCTTCTCACCTTCTCTGAATTTGTCGGGGAAATGAACCGCGCTGATAAAACCGAAGTTTTGAAAGTTACCCTTTTATTTTATTACTTTGAAGGGAGTACATGATTGTATAAATCGGCCTTGATATTTTGTACATGATTGTATTGTATTGTTCGACGCATCAATCTTTATTATAGTCATAATTGTCTTTCCAGTGTCAATCAGCGGAGTCAGACATTCAATATCTTGTTTCTTCAAGGTCGAAGACGCTTTGAAGAGTGTGACTATAAGACAGTGTAACTGATGACTGATGAGAGGTCTTGCAGTCCCCAAATGACGCGAATGTTCACCATTGCATGCCATATGTAATGGCCCGTATTCACAAAGGAGGTTTGTACAAACCCCGGTTCAAACCGCGGTTTACATCTATGGAATGCCAATTGTAAACTGATGGAGAGAGAATGTGTACCATCAACATTGTTAACAAGTAAGGAATTTACATTCTCTCTCCATCAGTTTACAATTGGCATTCCATAGATGTAAACCGCGGTTTGAACGGGGTTTGAACCTCCTTTGTGAATACGGGCCTTATTGTCTGTAATTACACTTTCATTGCATTTACCTGAATGTGCATTTTGGCGCCCATGCACGTCGCGAGCATGTGGTATAATAGGACGGTCGCGCGTCGAAGCTTTAGGAGACAACATGTCGAATTCAATCTCGTTCGATTGCACTCGTGATCGATCGGTTTGTTCTATATCGAGAGCGGCATTTCCTGAGCAGACTCCGGGTGCCGACTCCGGCGATGGACGTAACCGTAGTTAGATGGATTCCCAAAGTGGTATTTTAAAATATCCGGTTCTTGGACGGACTTAACAAACTCCAGGACTGTGAAAAAGTCGGGGGGGGGGGGGGGGGGGGGAGGGAATTAGTAGAAGAAAATCTATCCATCTTTTCAACGATTAAATGAAGCTCTATTATACTTTTCATGTTAAATGTCTCGGAATTAAGCCAGGATTAGAAGCCGTTGTCCTTAAAACGAACTTATATAGTGAATATTATCATGCTTAAAATAGAAGCATCATGAGGAGCCTGTGATAGCAAAACAAAAGCTATGCTCACTCTTCAAAATAAATAATGGAAGGGATGATTCAGGGACATTTGGGATGTGTGAAAATAGGTCTTACTACACAGTTTGCTTTGTGTTACGCGTTCCTTGAATCCATGTTATCCATATACGTCGTTCGCGCCAATGACAACGCTAGGTCACATAAGTCAGTAACCATGGTAACAGTAACTTATTCTTTAATGTATTTCTGTGAATACCAATGTCGTAAACGGACTTCGAATTTAGGCATGATATTATTCGCTATATTTTATAAAGTTCGTTTTAAGGACAACGTCTTCTAATCCTAGCTTAATTCCGAGACGTTTAACATAAACACAACTCATGCGTGTGTACATTATTTTTGCATACGCAAGATGCAACTGCTAAATTGCGAGGCTCAGCTAGGGATGATCTCATAATCGCCACTACCTCTATCTTGCGAGCAACTGCCGAAGTAGAGAGATTGTGACGATTATGAGTTTATCCCTAAGCTACTGCTAAACTAGAAGTAGTCAGAAACAACCGCCTCTACAGGGGCCGCGGAAAGGTTTTAAAAGTGGGGGCTGACCACATTTTAATTGTTATATATTTTATTATTTTATGCTTATGTATTTATTTGTTTTAAGCCCAACAAGTGGGGGGGGGGGGGGGGGGGGGGGGGCTGCAGCCCCCCCCCCCCCCCCCCCAGCCCCCGTTCCGCGGCCCTGCTCTACATATCGGACTCGGTACTATCACCATCAACCCTAAATGAAGCGGTACAACGGCCGTCGGAATACAGAGACTGATTATTTTGGTCTCTATACTATAGAAGGCAAAAGCAATAATAGCTAGTTTGTATAATTATTATTATTTCACTATATACAAGAATAGTCTTGATTAAGAATTCTTGATTAATTCAAAATGTATGGATGTGCATGTCTTCTCTGAAGAAAAATAATAACAAGCTCGTAGCGTTAGCCGATTCTGTGTCCGCGAATTTGTTGTCGGAAATGAGTGGCATGTGATTGAAAAAATCGCCTTTTCTTGCGAAGCCTAGTATCTTGTGGGTTACACATTTATGTTAGCATCATGCTTTGGGGGGTCAGTATCTCTAATATTATACAAATCAAATTTTGAACGCTAGGTCCATTACAAAGTAATTTTATTATAATGTATATGACCTATATCTGTGGTGGCTGCAATGTTTAACATGTGGAGAAAATAATATCATGATTTTTTTTGGAATCGAGTAATTAAAAAAAATCATGTTCATGAAAATACTATACTGACAGTAGTTCATAGGAATGTTCTATTGAATATGACGAGCCAATGAAATATATTGGATAACAAATTTCTAATTTAGTCAAACCTGCTCTTGACTCCCTTGAAAGCAGTTTACATATGTAAATGAACCTGTCCGTATAAAGACCACTTTTCAGGGTCCGTTGGGTGGTCTTTATAGACAGGTTTCACTGTACTAATAATAGTTTGTTTTATATAGCGCTTTGCCACCGAAGTCTCAAAATCTTTAATTGGAGTATAATCAACTTGGCTTTAGTCGAGCTGCCATGATGGGGCGCTAAAGCAATTATGCCGGGTAAACAGGGCAATGAGATCAGGCACCTGTCCCCGGTATAGGGCTAGATTAGTCACAGAACATGTACACTCTTCTGGCATAGCCCCTTTCAGTTGTACTTGATAGCATGTATACCGTGTTTACACACGGCGTGATTACAGTTAGTATATTAATACGCAGTATAGTATGCTGAATCTTTCTTCTTCTATTTCAATTCTTACAGCGCATAGATACATAATTGTGATATATATGCGTGTTATAAATACATTATTATTATTATTATTATTATATATTAAAGCATTTTCAAGGATTTCTTTCCTGCCAAGTACCCATTTAATACACCTGAGTTGAGAGCTCCAAATGCGGATTAAGTGCCTTGATTGAAGGACACAATGGCCCGCGGTCGGGAATCGAGCCCGCGACCTTCAAATCGAGAGATGAAGGCACGAGCCCATATACCACGACACACCCACATACTAATAACTAATAGTATAATCTAGATAATGAGCCACAGAAGATCGACATTAATGAGCGGTTACAATGTGGGTTGCATCTCTATTCATCCTGACCGAGAAATTTAATGTTCCTTCAAAATAATATTAACAATGGCACATCATGTTTTGTTTTTGTTTTTCTAGATGGTATCAAGATATAATGTTGACATTAGCCGCCCTACCATGAAGCACATTAATTATGCTCTTCTTCCTCATCTTCTCCTGAACCCCACATGCAGCTCATCCTTTTAGCTTTGTCAAATTCAACCAAAATCACTGGGAGCTTTCGCACTTCTCTTGTGTGACTTATGGTAACATGATAATGACATGAGTTTTGATGATTCAAAATAATTATGTCTCTCTAATTAGGCCATGAAAAATAAATGGTTGGATTGGCGTAACCCGCCCGCCCCTAAAAATTTGTTTTAATAATTAAAAAAAAAAAAAAAAAAAAAAAAAATTGCAATAGAATTTGCAATTGCGATGTGTTATGTGTGTGTTTTTGTGTATTTGTGCGAAGAAAAAAAAAAAAAAAAAAAAAAAAATCCCTACCGACCTACCCTAAATTTTGGTTGCCCGTTACGCCAATCAAACAATTTTTTTTTTTGGCCTAATGGAGATATTTATGATTGAATTGCAAAGCGTCCCGGAAGGTTTGTCGACTACAGTCAAAAGTATCCGAATACGAATACTTCGCGCAAACGATCGGGGATAAAAACTGACAAAAATGTTCACATTTTCTCACTATAGGGAAACATTCTACATTTTCAATTAAAATATCAAATTATCATTCAGAAAAATGTTACAACCATATTGATATATGAGTGAAGTCTCAAATATCACTTTTGGAAAATCTTATAAAATGAAAGGATCTCTTTAAAATCATGACTTAAAGGGATAGTTGAGTTTTGGTAGAGAGGGCGCTAGACACTTATTTTTTTGGTGAGGTAATGAAAAAACTGAGTGTAAAATTTGAAAGAGCATACTATTTAAATAATAAAATCATCTTTGTTTGATCAAAATCGGTTCAGAGACGGCTGAAATATCCATAAATATAACAATTTGTATAAAGCCGGGGCCCCGGGTTTATTAGAGAATTTTGAACCAGCCGTTAAAAATTCAAAAAAATGCTTCCTCTTTTCAAAAAGTTACAAAAAGGTATTTAAATAGTTGTTGGTTATTTCTCTATCTAATCACTATTTCAACAAAACATCACATGCACAATATTTTATTCAAAATGGTTGAAACCGATGAGTGTTAAGAGAGCGCCCTCTTACGTTTTAACGGCTCTTTTTGAATGATAACATGATCTTTACTACGTCATTTGTAATTTTGTGTTCCTTTGTAGTTATAACTATTAGTTTGTAATGTAATGATGCAGGTTTTGGTTACTAAAATTCAGTTTCACCAAAACTGTACTCTCCTTACCAGAACTCAACTATCCCTTTAAACGTATTAAAGGGATCAATAGTGAGAATGCTGTCACATGCAATACAATGACAAAGTGTTCATATACATTTGAATTAATGTCAATGGTATAATGAGTGAACATGCTAGTAAGTGTTAACGGGTGACTCATTGGGTGTGAATCATGCAACACAACCACACCTAACAAAATAGACACTTTATCTATCATTTTGCTTTACTTTAATGGAATCTGCATGATACTTTGCAAATATTTTACACGCAAAGGTTACAACGGTTTGATTGTATACACTCCTTATTATAAGGTTGTTTGCTAAATGTTAAATGTAAAACAAACATTATAAAACAAGAAGAGAAGTGAAAATGGGTAAAATAGTAACTTTGTCCAAATCCTCAAAATCCAATTGGAATTCTAGCGGTTCCCTCATACCTTGTTTATTCGTATTAACAATAAAAGCATGGGACAGGTTTCGGTTTTTCAAATTTCCATTTCGTTCAAAAGATATTTACGATTGAAGTGTTCGGATATGAAATTATCTACGAGACCTTTTCAGCCGTATACAAAGTAAGTGCAATGAGTAAGTGAATATCACTTTGTATTTACGCTCATTTCTCTGCCAAATAACATCCAATTAACTTGACATTTTCACACAATACTTTCTGGACATATCAGATCACACCAATACACATGTTATTAACCCCGCATCACTTTTTTGCACTTGTCACAAAGTTACTAGATCCCTTTAATATTGATAATGTAGCTCGGTTTGACATGTGTAATCTATACAAATTACGGAAAAACGATTAACTGTGATGTCATTTGTACGCATCATATTGATTTTACATGCGAATTAAATTTTATTATTAAACGTAGTCGTACATGTAATAATATTTGCGAAGTTATTACAAAATATGCAGGCAGCATTTTATTTTTTTTAAATATACCAACATGGAGAAAAATACAGTGAAAATTTTAATGTGGGAACAAACTATCTAGCAATCTAGCACGATCCTCATTGTCCCGTTCTCCTTTACCCCTTTCCGGCTTTATACATTAATTCCAAACGACTTGAAATCGATAGAAGAAGAATAGACCTAGATGAACTCGAAACGCTCCGGAGTATAAAAATAGGTCTGCTTTGTTATGTGTGATATAAATGCGAGCAAACGTCAGCATCGATACATTAATGGACAACTAGAATGGCTGAATAAGAACAAAGCGCTTGACATACTGGCGTAAATGCCAAGGTTAGAGAAAGAGGACACATATCGTTCTTGAAAAGGCTGCAAAATAACTGATAAGTTTATAGCGATACAGATGGAAAGAGATAGCGGAGGGTAGGGGAGGGGGGGGGGGGCGAGAGTGGAAGTGAGGAGATTGAGAGCGAGAGCTCCTTAGAGAAAATGGGGAGAGAGTGGAAGAGAGAGATGGAGGGGGGGGGGGGGGGCTTGGGCGTATAGGGCGCAATTTATCTCAGGGGATTGAACGCTGCCCTAAATTATAGTTTTAATGGTGTTACCCGATATGACGTTTTATAATATTATGCCCTAAAATTACTTGACTTTGCCCAAATGTCACTTGAGTTTGCCCGAATATGATATGAGCTTGCCGAATATGACATGAGCTTGCCCGAATATGACACTATTTTGCCCGAGTATGACTTGGATTTGCCCGAATGATGACATGGTTTTGCTTGAAAAATGACATAAGCTTGCCCGAATATGACATACATGGTTTGCCCAATTTCTATTAGTGCTTTTTGCACGAATATGGCCGTTTTTCAAAATTCCAGGAGGGCTGCAGCCCCCAGCCCCCGCTTCACACGCCTGTGGGAGGGGAGAGAGGAAATTGGACGGTATCATGAGAAGGAGATAGAGAGGAGGTGGAGAACATTCGTCATTGTTAACATGATCATATATGACAATATAGTCCTCGTAAAGTGACAGCAGAAATGTTTTTCAAGCGTTTTCGGATACAATAACTATAGTTATTTACGGTATAGCATCATGTTACATTATGTTACTTGACATTATTATAAATACAATATCTTGACGGAGACACATCATAGAACCAAGAATGTGAGGTTTAATTAGACATTTTTAATTCTTCGGTGGCAAATACATTAACGTCTCCGTAGTTATGTTGAATACAATTATCTGCCCGTGTCAATAAGTGAGCATTCTCAGTGATATGTTGTTGATACATGTACACGATGTATATTAAGGCACTGTAATCATGGTAATAGTAAGCATTTAAATAAATCTGTAATTGTTTTTTACTTCAATCAAACATTCATAATTATACAGTATAATCATAATATTGTTAACAAGAAGTAGCCAAAGCTGTATGGGCGAAGAGGTACTTTTATCAGGGGGATGAGGTATTTTGCGTGTATCATCTTCCACATTTTCACCTTACATTTAACCGCCCTAAAATTATGTATTTGTTATGATTTTTCCGAATTATGACATGATTTTGCCCAAATATAAACTTTTTCCCGAATGTTAAGCATGTTTTGCCAGAACAAAACCCGTTACAAAACTCCAAGGGGGGGGGGGGGGGGCTGCAGCCCCCGCCTCCTACGCATACTTATGATCTCCCATTGTAAATCATAAGTTGTTAATGTATAAGTATGTACATCAAGTGGAAAGAAAGGCCCATAACCTTTCTTGTCTTGCGACTCTTGGTATAAACACAAATTTTGATAAATTACATTTTTTTCTTCTCATGAAGGTCGGTTTACTAGAATTCACAATAAAATGCATGAACAGGTGAACTTCCCGAAGGAGACAAAAATTACAGCGCTTAAAAAAGAAGTTTACCAACGACAATGAAAATTCATGAGAATCGCCCGAAGGTATGTAGTGTCGAATTAAAACATTTACTTGAGGGCACGTGTACAGCTGACGATCGCGGGATTTACCAATAAACACGATAATGGCCTTGTCCCACTAAAGTGTATCTCCATCCATTTCCTATCGCTGTGACGTCCGGAAGGTTCTAGCAGGAAACGACATGATGCGGACCAAGTTCGGAACGGACTAGTAGGATAGCTCCGTTCCGCGTGAAACGAAATGTTATGGAACTTCGAAATTTGCTAGATACTGACCGTTTCGCCACATTTTGGTCGGATAGGAACTGGAAGGAGAAACGGTACATTTGGACTAGGCCATTATGGGAGCGGCTTGTCCCTGGACTTATTCAAATTGTCTTTATTACAAGTACTCACAATTGTGATTCTTGCACTTAATTTTACAATATATAACTTCTTATTATTTATATTAATAATTAGGATAAATATTGTTTAATACTATACCAGTCTATACAAACCAAATATAAGAGATGAAGAAAATACGTTTTTTATGAGCGGGTCGTCTTTAAAGACAGGTTCATTCTCATGCGAACAGCTGCCTAGAGAGTTAAACATAAATATTCAGTCAAACAAATATCGCATTATAACCACAGAATTGTGCCCTTTTTCAACAGGTTCAGATTCTCGCCATGATAAGTATCGACCTCAGATATACAGTCAGTTTTGTTTTCTTACTTCTGTCTATCGTCACCGGAATTATGCAAGCCATCCAATTGATTTGATTTATCTGTTCTATTTTTGACTAGGTATAATAAATATCGCTATCTAATAGTCGTCATTCCAACGGTTCACCGGCCCTTTCCCGATGTATTAAACTATTTTGATTATTGATTATTATCTCCCCTAAACATGGATTCGTTAACCCGGTTTTAATTGATCAGATTTATGATATATGGTGTGAAGCGCCTATAGAGATTTGCATTAATAAATAATTGATTTATATGACGCCACTAAATCAAAGGAGTTATTTGAAGCGTCTAGTCCAGGCAATCCATCATTCATTTCTAATCGATCGAGGTCAAAGATGGGAACTACATATTGGTACACGATTCTTGTTGAAATAGAACCACTGTATTGTGACGGTGGGCATGACAGTCAAACCAGATGCTGGAGACGCATTCTGCAGATCAAATGGAAGGATAGAATCAGCAATGATAGCAGTTATAGAGAGTTGGAGAAGAGCGGAAACTGATTGGAATCATACAGAGCAGAAAGAGGAAATGGGTGGCACACAGCATCAGGCACAATAGTTTGCCCAGACTGGTACTAGAAGGAAGAATATAAGGGAAGAGATCAAGAGGAAGGAAACGTAGTATGATGCTGGACTATATTAAGACTGGCCTATATGGAGACTTCAAAAGAAGAGCCATGAGAAGAGAGGTGAGATGGTGTTAAGGACCTGTTCTTGAGCAGAATCACCAGAAGAAGAAGAGAATGATTGAAGTGTTCGGATTGAAAAATCTCCATGGGAGACATTCAACTGTGTGCAAAGTTAGTGCAATGAGTTAAAGGGATAGTATCATAGTACCGTTTTGGTCAAACAGAATTTGTGTTATTAAAACCCGCAAATTACCATTAAAAACTAACAATTATAGTTCAATGATGCTTGAATGGTAGTAAAACAAATACACGGTTAAGTTACAGGACTGTTTTCATTCAAAAAGCAGCCATTAATACAAAAGGGCGCCCTCCAGACACTTCAAGTTTCAACTATTTTTTCATTAACAAATGTGAAAGTGATGTTTGGTTGAAATAATTATTGCATAGAGAGATAACCCCCCCCCCCCCCCCCGTCCCCTCCTACGCCTATGCATGTTGCCCTATATATGGGCAATCTGTCCATGTTGTCCTTTATGTGGGCAGGTGTTATACACATTAATCACACAGTCATAATCCTTTTCCGTGAAATAATGTTTGGTAATTTTGTTAGGCACCATAATTTCTCGCATCATTTTACTTGGGATATTACTCTCGTATTATCTTCAGTTGGTAACGCTTCGTTATCTTGTCCTCACCGTAATAATACAATAATGAAGGGTGAAATCACACAAACAGCCCATGTTTACCAGTAGCCTTTTGAGAAGGCATCCCAACATATTGTTTATAATTATAGTCACAAGCCTGTGTTGTCACAAGCCTGTGTCGTATACGGATGAGCGAAGCGAACGGTCATATCCAAAGCGAGGCAGCTGATGTCTCGTGTAGCGACCGAGTCCGTTGAGCAGACTGACTGCAACTAGCGGCACCACATACATGTACAGCCTTGAGCATAGGCTACTCCCCAGGGCCCCAGGCCCAGGACCCAAGGTACAAGCATAGTTACATAGCAAGTCTTTAAACAAAATATATATTATGGATTTATGGTTGTATTCATGTTTCACTTTATTATGATGCTTGATATTAAAGAAGAAATATGATCCTCTCTGAACGCGTTACAAAATGCATAATTAGACTTCATCGATCACCCGATACATTCGTACACTCAATCCGCACGTGGCATGCGCTATGTCTAGTCTTAGACCCTGCTGAACTTATCAATGCCCCCTACGCTTTTAGACCGGCCAGCCAGCTGTTCAGGCAGTTAGTACAAAAATCCCACACGGTGAATTATTCTGTATTTAACTTGGCGCATTTGTCCATTTATAACGATTAATATATCTACATGTTAAAATAATCTACCGTGTGGGAATTTTTGTCATGATATTTTAGAGATGGTCAAGACATGAACGGGAGGTTGATGTCCATTCAGTTTGTACAGAGAAGCTGCGTGCAGTGAACCGCAACCGGATCATGAATGATTCATAATCCCGCTATAGCGGGACTATGAGCGATCCCGCTTTTGCGGAGTGTGCTTCACTGCTTAAGGGTGCTAAGTTGCACCATCAGGTAAAAGGTGCATCGTTGCACCTTTTACCTTTTGTATTGTTATAATGGTGCAAATGTGCACCCATAAAGCTATAAAGGCAAACAAAAGTGCAAAGTGACCCAAGGTGCATGTGTGCATCCCATAGGGTGCAGACCCAACTTTTGCGTGCACAATTGCACCCTTAAACATGTTAAAGGTGCTGATATTGTAGCAGCGTTTAGCACCCTTAAGGGTGCACATTTAACCTTTATATCTTATTGTGTAGCTGCACCTAGTCTCATGCGCGTGACCACTAATTTGGATAATGTTAAGCATCGTACACGACATTGTTGCAGTGCTAAGCAATCTGAAGTTTCATCTTGTTTTCGTGTCGTGAAACATCCGAGTACAAGTATCCTCGTGAGAGTCCGGCTTTACCTTTATCGCTGCACCATCTTGATCGTCTGATTACACACCAATATAATTATTCTAGAAAGTATTAACTCATGCTGCCTTTCTTGTAGAGCATGTTATCCTTCTTTTATCTGAGTTTCATCCTTTCTGAGAACTCGCCATATATAGCGTCTTCTCGGAAGCGATCATCTTCTGAGTTAGCAAGGTAGTCAAAGAGAGATTTTATCTTTATATGTCACCTCCATCTGATTTCCTACTAACGATTTTTTAAAGTAAATATTTATTCTGCATGCATGTAGCTAGCCTGAGCTGCTAACCCTGCCGTCCGTCGATGATGTAATGTAGGACCAGATTTAATGACTTTTCCTTTTTCTCACTTTATTTCATCCAACTCTGCCATGCACTAAGAAAAGGAAGCGATGAATTTTTGGTGAACACTTTTAAACAAGTTATTAACCAAATAAAAATGTTAAAAAAATCAAATCGAATCAAATAAAATCAAATAAATCAAATTAAATCAAAGCGGATGAAGAATAATACCTAAAACGTATTTATACAATTCATTTTCTTTACAAAGGAGCTAGCAAATAATCACAAGTTGCAGAGCTACACCTTTAAAACATTTACAATCAACAATTTATTAGTTATTTTCATTGTAATGGTTTACATAATTGTATCTATTCAAGTTTAACGATATTACTGTTCATTAATTAGATAAGTGTAATTTTCATTTCTCCTCTCTTTTCACTGATCTTTCATATTTATTATGCAATGCAATATTAAAACTTATAAACAACAAAAGGATTTCGATGTGTACTATATTGTAGAATACACTCATTTTTCATTTCATTTGTAAAATGAATGAAACATCAAGGCGCTTTTATTGGCATTGCACATGTACTACATGCATGCCTATATACGTTAAAGGCCCAATCACTATGATAAAGGAATTACTTTAATACAGCAAAAGTCAGAACAGTAATAAAACTACACAAAAATCATAAATGGACTGCAAACATGAATACCCTGGTGGACACTTAGAAAATATGAAGTGCGACCGCCTTACGCGTAGCCTTTCATACAAAATCAGAAATCTACACCAGTTCTTGGACGTTTTGGAGAGCATTGCGGTGTTGATATTCAATTCGACGCTAAGTTCTCATCCTCTTCGCCACAATTTTAAAGCGTGGGTGGGCAAATAAAAGAACGGAAATTCATCATTGAAAAAATGCGGCCAACCTCTTACGACGGAGTGTTAAAATCTGGAGCAGCAACTTTAAAAGTTCTCCCCTAGTTTGTATTAATTTTGTTTTTATTTGACGTACCAGTTTTACGAGTGAGTAAAACTATGATAGAATATTATATGCATTTCCACTGAAATCTAAATTTAAACAAAAATATAGAGCCAAATGTTCAAAATACAAAATCAAATCGTTTTTTCTTCTTAATTTCAGTGAATAGAACATGTAGAATGTGATACTTTGCACTCCTTAGTCTGAATCGGTTATTATACTGTATATGCAATGTTTTTCTTATGAACTTTTAAAGTATCTATTCAACAATCTTGTACGCCCAACACTTACTGCTGAATTAACGTGATGGTTATCAGCCTAAGTTAAAGGGATAGTACAGTTCTTGTCAAACTTAATTTTTAGTTACTACAACTTGTACGATATTATAAAAAAAAAATAGTTATGGCTCAACAAACTCAATTGATCAACAATCATTTTAAAGCCGATTTAGCATATTTTCAAAAATGTGTAGGCATTTTTAAATATTTATTTTTAAATTTCGCATGAAAGTTGGGTATCAACATTTATTCCAATCGAACATATTCATGGATATCTCAGCTATTTCTGAACCGATTTTGATCAAGCAAAGTTTATTTGCCTTTAAAATCATGTGCTCCTTCTCAAAAGTTACTTTTAGTTTTGCATTACGTCACAAATAAATTATGTCTTGAAGCGCCCTCTGAAAACAGTTTCCATTGGTTTATTCATTATTCAGTAAAAAAAAAAAAATATATCCCCGCAGCATTCTAAATATAAAGAAGTCATCTTCTAGCTCTATCAAGATAATACAGGTTAGAATACTTCCATGCACAAAATAATAATCGTAAATAAAACAATGCAATAGAAAAAAATACATGACGTCTGTGCATGGATACGAAGCACGGGAAGCCAAACGTAACTGAAGCGCCAAGAAATGCATCGCTTTTCATCCGTCAGAAATCAAACAATACTCGTTGGGAGCTTTTTATCATGTTCGTGGGCGATGCCATGCCAACCAGATGTGAAATCTTTTCCGACTACCTTTGCATTGTTATTCCATAATCAATGTGAATTTCATATAAATATTATTCTATATCCCATTTCATTCGACGATCACGAAGGGTGCAAACGTAGACGTATCTATATTCATGTACATCTCTCTGACCTTTAAGAATTGTGAATTTAAAAAGAAGAAAAAACGAATTCATACATATTTTTCTAAATTCATGAAGTAGGCATTTATATCTACTGAAGATAAACATCTATAAATAAAATAATTGCTACCCAAAAAGCTGCATTATTTCGGTGATCCCTCGCAAATACACTCAGTTAATTTCTTATCCTTCTGGTTTGTGTCAGGTTTGTTGTAATAGCTTCTGGCCATCTAGTGCATTGGAAATAGGTTTCAGGGAAGAACAACCATCACTATGAGAAGGCATGCAGGGTTATCCGTAGTTGTCTCCGTTCATCCCTGATCATTGTTGATATGTTTTTACTGAAATGCAAGTCTCAAGGATAAAATCTTGGATTGGGGGTGGCAGGAGACGGGTCAAGGGCTCTCGACGATGACAATGTTTTTCAGAGCTTCCTCTTACCCATCATGGACGAGAGGTGAAGTGGCTTTTAGAACATTACCCCCCTCCAGGGCTTTATACATTCATGTTCCATCATCAACAAACAACAACAGACTAAGCCACTTAATGCTTGGAACAATTTGAAATGAGGAGGGGAGGGAGGAATGGAAAGGGAATGGCAAAATCCATTCTACTTCTACATGTCTTATTGTGGATTTGTACCTCAGGGAGGACGCCAATAAACATTGTATATGGGGTTTGCCATTCTTTGACCCAATACGGAACACACATCATAATATTTGCATATAATGTTAATAATATTTATACTATAGGCTTCATAATCTGATTGTTTGAATTCGTATCACTTGTATTGACATGAAAGGGCGGGGTGCAGCCCCCCTCCCCCCCCACCCCCCCCCATTCCCCTCAATATATGCCATTGGTGTAAAAACAATACTAACCTTTTAAAAAAAATCTTTAGTGATAAACAACCTTTCTTGAGGTAACACGACCTCTAATCCATTTTTATCCTATAACATTTGAAATTTAATGAAATGGACAGTTTCATTTACATGTTGCACTCCACGGAGGGATCACGTTTTCTATCAATTAAGGTATCGGGTATCCAACGCGCCATTGAAGTTGAGAAGCCCAGACGCCGTCGAAAATATGTTCCACATTATTTATTTGCTAAATATTATTGAATCGTTGCTGTGGGAAGGAGCACTTTATATTTATGTTAACAAATAACTTTTTTTGTTTTAGTTGTCCTCTATTAAAGGGGACCTTAGTAACATTGTCTAAATCTTCAAAATCCAATTGGAATTCTAGCGGTTCCCTCAAATTTCCATTTTGTTCAACAGATATTTACGATTGAAGTGTTTGAATATGCAATTATCTACAGTACCTTTTCAGCCGTGTACAAAGTAAGTGCAATGAGTAAGTGAATATCGGCTTTGTATTTTCGCTCATTTCTAGGCCAAATAACATCCAATTAACTTGAAATGTTCACACATTATTTTCTGGACATATCAGATCGCACCAATACACATTTTATTAACCATGCATCACTTTTTGCACTTGTCAACAAAGTTACTAGATCTCTTTAAGGCTTTTGATATTATTTACAGTTGCTCGACTCTGGAAGAAGGGTTGGAATACAGCATGTGATTTGTAAGGTTACACTGTACGCGTATGTGGTAGGAAGAGATCACGGATTCTATTAAAGGGATCTACTAACTTTGTTGACATCTGCTTAAAGTGATGAATGGTTGGTAACTTTGTATTTTTGTGATCTGATATATCCACAGAGTGATGTGTTAACGTTTCACGTTAAATGGATGTTATGTGGCCGAGTAATGAGCAACAATGCAAAGTGATATTCGCTAACACATTGCACTGACTCTGTACACGGTTGTTACTTTCCAGTGGAAAATTCGAAAAAAAATTTCTATTTATACTACGAATACAATACGGTATGAGATCATCATTAGAGTTTTATAAAGTAAAGTTTTGTGGATTTAGACAATGTTACATCTCACAATGTACATAAGGGATCGAGTACAGCTTCCTTCTACTTTCCAGCTTTTCTGAGATGATCAAAAAATTATGAAAAACAAATTTACTTATCTAATAAATGGGGTTTTTTCGAAGTAAAAACGATTAGTATAATCAACATTTTAGTCGACATTGACAGTGCTGAGCTTGTGTGATTTATATACATGTATAGCGGTTAGAGTGTCCGCCTCATGCACGGGAGGTCCCGGGTTCGAACCCTGACCGGATCATACTAAAGACTTTTAAAATGATACCTTGTGCCTTCTAGCCAGGCGCTCGGCATTTACTGTAGGATGCGGAACGTCACAAGGTGCCGAAAATGATCAGCATGCAACAGCAATGATCGATCGAGCTAACATTGCGAGGGCACGTGGAATGGAGGTCTACAACGCAGGGTTGTCGGTCCGCTTTGAACACTGGGTTGTTGGTGTTGTTGTTGTTGATGTTTTTTTGTTTTGTTTTTATTGGCGATATCATTCAATATTATTATGAATAATTTGCGCCAAAAACACACATTAATTTAACTTTACGCCAAATAACAGTACTGGGAAACGTCCCACAATACAAACAATGAAAATATGATTTCATCACGTACCACGTAAAAGGATATATCATAATTTAGATGTGAATGTAAATATTTTGACAAAACTGCTTTGAAAATTAAGTACAGTAATTGAGCATTTATTACTTTAAAAATAAAAATGAACGTCGTCAAAGTCCGATTTAATCGCATGCGGAACCGCGTATTCGCTACGTGCAAAAGAACATGCGGTCCCCATGCGGTATGCGGGTTTGTCGATATCTCCAGCCCAGCGATAGCGGCGCAGACAAATGCGAACGGACGGTGAATTTATAGCCAAATTTCACTGGCGGCCATTGGATTCCTTCCGATATTTCTACACGAATACAACAAAGTATGAGGGAACCGCTAGAATTCCAATTGGATTTTGAGGGTTTGGACAATGTTACTACTGTAAGTCCCTTTAAGCGAGTTTGACCGTCAACTATTTATATACATAATTGGTATAATGGCATAAACAACAATCGCAGTAACAAAACAACACATCAAAACAACCCATTAATGTGTTGTCCTTGTAAAGCTTTGATATAAACGCAAACAGAGACGAAATGTTCAATCACATCATCATCTATATTTGTTTTGTTGTGGATAGATAATCTACGTCAGCATCGCATAACATAAATGTCATGAATATGCTGGGATTTAGTAGTCTCGAGATGGGGAAAAATAGGCAACCATTAAGGCTTCAATTGACATTTATATTGTCATACTTTCGTTCCTGAGCGCTCCCTCCAGACTCATTACCCAGTGTTATAATTGCAAATAGAAGATTAAATCATCCGACCATTATTTTACCGCACGGAAGATTATAGCGAGATCTGGAAAAGTGATAAGGAGGATTTTTTTAACCACGAGTGCACACACGTGCTTATTTTGAAAATCGAATGTATATTGCACAATGGCTTAATCTCGTTTGAATACTATTCTACTACAAACTATAATCAAATTATGTTGAATACCAAATCCGTATTTATGTTGCTTCATTAATGCGTCGAAAAGGTGTCTCCCGTTCATCATGGTCATAATGTTGTTTGCAGTACATACAGCATCACTTTATTGAAGAAATTATAATAGATACATTTTGTCATAATAAATATTATTTTCTCCTTCTCTAACATCCTTCTCTTCTTCTTTTTCTTCTTCTTCTTCTTCTTCTTCTTCTTCTTCTTCTTCTTCTTCTTCTTCTTCTTCTTCTTCTTCTTCTTCTTCTTCTTCTTCTTCTTCTTCTTCTTCTTCTTCTTCTTCTTCTTCTTCTTCTTTTTCTTCTTCTTCTTCTTCTTCCCCTTTCTCTTCCTCTTCTTCTTTTTTCTTTAAAAATGTGCATGTGATGTTTTGTTAAAATAATTATTAAATTGAAAGATCATCAACAACTACATGTATTTAAAAACAACTTTTGTAAATTTTTGACAAAGTGTAAACATGTTTTTTTTTTGTCTTAATGATCTTTGTATTAATGTATAAATATACAATATAAGTAAAACACGTACCTAGCATTATACAATAATGGAGAATGCATTCACACGACTTAATAATGCCCTTGGTACCAATTACTAGCCTAGAAGCCACGACTATGGTGACATTCCCTTGAGAAGAATCAATTTATCACTTTCTCCAACAAAATTATACGATCTTATATTTTATTCCATTGAATAGTACCAGGTCGGGAAGATTATTGCAAGGATATTTTGTTTATATCTATATATTCGTGTAAAGCCATATTATCCAATTGTATGTATGTGTATCCTTATAATATTTGTATTTTTTTTAACAGATGAGCCTTTCACCTATGTATATTCGTTTATTAACCACACGCCTTACACGGTTACACGCGTATTACAGTATTAACAAATTTGTAATAGATTGAATTTAATTTGGTATTGATTTGTAGTGGATTACTGTATACAA
The DNA here is from genome assembly GCA_037951105.1 of Echinarachnius parma. Taxonomy (NCBI): domain Eukaryota; kingdom Metazoa; phylum Echinodermata; class Echinoidea; order Clypeasteroida; family Echinarachniidae; genus Echinarachnius; species Echinarachnius parma. Next base: position 60,631 of record JBAMJV010003934.1, on the reverse strand, counting down.
TGAACCTTTTGTATATGGATTATATATATTTAAAGACGTGTATCCGTTAATAATTCGATTAGGCTATAATATTGATGTATTATTAAAATAACAGTTTAATTTTTGTTAAACGCGCACGCTCAGGTAATTTGTCTACAGTTTGGTAAATGTATTCTCTCTCAAATTAGCGATGATTTGATTCCGAGTCATAAAAATGTCCTTTGATAAACAACAATGTTAATTTTGTGAACGTTAAAAATGTTATGCGGAAAATTAAATCGGTGAATCGAATGGCTACATTGTATTAATCAGGAAGCATCCACGATAAGCTGACAGGCTTTTGTGATTCCTTTCACATTTTTTGTTATGCACTAATTATGTTTATCATTCAGTAATTTAGGCAATCTAACAAAAATTTCGTACGTTTTATATTATGAATTAACATACGGAAATTAAAATATTGAATGAATGAATAAACAAATGGATTTAATTCAGCAATGCATAGCCAGTTGAAAATGCTACTTTCACCACGGTATTTGCGGCATTTTAAAGGGCATGCGAATACGAACATAACTAACAAAATTATATAAACACTATTACTGCATTAAAATAATCTTATTCGTTATGTTTGATGTACTTTTACATTATTTTCCAAAATTAGTATTGTCATATTGATATATCTACTACTACTACTACTACTACTACTACTACTACTACTACTACTACTACTAATACTACTACTACTACTACTAACTACTAGTACTGCAACTAACACTATTAGTACTTCTACACTGTAGTTTTTGTCTATTGAACAATCGACATCTTTAAAATGCATTCTGACGATGAAACGAATTGGAATTAAAGACAAATAGTAGTCCTACCTTTTTTTCCAAGTGGAAGTTGAAAGAGCGACCTCTTTTGTTCAAATGGACCCCATCGAGTAAAGTGTCTGACTACTGGATATTTTGGTGTACAGTAGAGCAGATTTGTTTTCATCAAAATTGCGATAGCAAATAATATAATAATCCGAATTGAACGGCTTCTTTAACATCTCAGGTCTAAGTCCTAAAAATATAATCCTTAAAAGCGCTGATGATCCATTTTCAAAAATGTTAATGAGGTACTTTTGATAAAGCTAAACAAAAAACATCTAATTTAACCATATTGTTTGCGTACGTTTCTTGGACGAATTAATTGAATGATCGGTGACTTTCTTGTCACTATAACATATCATAACAGATACAATAACATAACATGTACAATAACACAACATAACATAACAAAACATAACAATACATAACATAGCAAAACATGACATAAATTAACATAACATATAACATAACATAACATTGTGCATTAAAGGGTTACCTGTGGAAATTACAATGAGTTCTCTAAACGTAGTACTACTGAAGGAGGCATTATTCTTAAAGTCTACTTTGTAAAGTCTACTGAAGATCGCTGTTTCGTTATTAATGCCTGTGACCTACGCATTGTATTAAGTTAGAAATCCAAGTGCGTTTATTTTACACTGACATTTCCATCTGGGACCAAGGTTATGTTTGTAATGTTCTTCCTATCCTTTCTTTATTATTTGTATAGCTCCTCACTCGAACATCCCAACAATCAGTCGGGCACTTGTAAAATCTTCCCATCCCGGATATGATAGTTCCCATAGCGCTAATACACGGCGCACCACGGTTCCCATACGTCGTGGGTTAATGCTTTAATAAGAAGACCTATTGCACACAGGTGGATTAGTGCTGATGCCACCGTATGCGCGCAAGTGTAACGCGAGGTCCTTATGCTAATAAAAAGCTGCATTCACCTCGAGCAATAAATCGTAGCCAGAGCGTCGCGAGTACGGTATCATGCGAATATCGGGTGGAACACAGACCCGGCAGATGCGGGACAGGGATACCCCTGCGATAGCTCGCGGGTCGTAAGGTACCCGGCTGGCGGACACAAGTGGTGGATAAGACACTTTAAAGAGAGTTACATGTATCATTATCAAGGATGGACAACATTGAATCAAGGAGAGAGAGGACAACAAATGGTGAGACCGAGGAGGGAAGAGTTGGATAAACATGACAACGAAGGGATGAGAGAGAGGGAGAGAGAGAGAGAGAACGCAAGAGGATATCACTTTGAAGAGATAGGTCAACTAGAAAGTTGGAGATTGACTTTCTACTGAGATAGTTATATAGAGGGATAACTATTCTTGAGAAAATGTAGTCGTGAGGAGGAAGCAAAGGGTTCACAGGGGGAGTATTAGGTGGGTTGGTAAAGGGGGAAGGGGGGGGGGGGGTGGTAACAAGCAATTTAGCTAAAAACGTATACCAAATGCTGCACTGATTAATGACAGTATGATTCACCTGTATGACCGTATAACGCGTATATTCATAATGAAAGCCGTTTGTTGTATACAAACCGTTTGTTGTATACAAAATTCTGGAATAATATACCAATTGAAATTAGAGAATGCCCAACTTTATTAAATTTTAAGCACACGTATAAACAGTATTTTATTGTCATGTGAAACTTGATAACAAACATGCGTAGATTTTAAAAGTGATATTACTATGTATTAAATAGCATGCATGTATTCCTTTCTCTTTTTACCCCCTTTTTTCTTCCCTTTTCACTCTCAATTACGTTAGGCAATAATGTGGATCTACCCTCGATAAGCCTCTGGCTTTTTGGTTATCCCCGCATTCTCATTTATTGTTTGTTTAGTAGAATTCTCTCCACTTTTTGTTTGCGAACCTAGTTTTTATCTGTGTTTGTTGTTGTAGTTGTAATCTTGAATCAGTTTTATTCATTGTATTTTTCTTGTTGTTAATGCAGAATGTGGAATAAAATGAAATGAAAATGAAATGAATAACTAATAATAATGACATAAAGCCTTTTTATCGAGAGCCATGTATCTAGTCGCCCTATACAGGCGCATTATTATCTTGTTCCGATTCTTGTTTTTTTAATGTCTGCGATAATGGTAGGTATGATATTCGAACATTTCCATTTTGGCAAAATCTTACTTGACAGTAGCACATTTTCTCCGTATTATTTTAATAAATTGTACAGTAATAGTTTGTATTCGAGTGCATCGTGAAAGGTTACTGACAAACCAACGCGTGTTTATTATGCGAAATATGTTTTTGCCATAAAAAAACACATCAAAATAATATATTTCTAACATAATCACAGTTAACTGTTATTAGCTTCAAGCAAAGGCGAATGACCGAATGCAGTTCCATCGAACAACACCTAGGGGAGCATTCTTTCTTCGGGGAATTATTTCAATCATATTTCAGCAACATAATATGTTATTATATTCTATTGATCGCAGCATTGATAGATTGCGCTTTGCCCAATAGAAACTCCTATTAAAGCGGAATATATCCTTACAAAATCCACCAAATAACTACGATCGCAATACACTCTATTCGAACATACATGTACAATATCGATCTGATCGAACTTATTGATATTTTACGGGCATTGATATTACATTTTTTTCTTTAAATAAAGTGTGGGTATTAAAGACATGACTTTTGTGATAAAGGACTATCGAAAGATCCACTAATGATACATCCTGTAGGGCATCAGGAATTCGAGTTCGGATTATTTATAAAGGGATGCACCTGGGGAAACAAATAACAGATGCTCGCGCCCCCAACGTGTATGAGGGCAAGGCTCTTTGAGTTTGAGTGTACAACATAAAAACATAAAACAAAGCAAAAGCAAAAACAACTATTATAAATATGGGAAGAAACGATGGCAATTCCTATATAGCATTAAACACGATATAAAATGTTAATTTACTGATATCATTCTAACAAAGGCATTGTGGATTTCGATTTTTCGAATGTCTTGAGGTAATTCTTAATAAGGATTTAGGTGCAAAGTAAATAGGACAATGCTTAGATGCATACTAAATAGGACAATGCTTAGATGCATACTAAATAGGACAGTGCTTAGATGCATACTAAATAAGACAATGCTTAGATGCATACTAAATATGACAATGCTTAGATGCATACTAAATATGACAATGCTTAGATGCATACTAAATTAGGACAATGCTTAGATGCATATTAAATAGGACAATGCTTAGATGCATACTAAATATGACAATGCTTAGATGCATACTAAATATGACAATGCCTGACAATGTGACGGGGAGTTCAGTTCAGCTCAGTTTTCATTCATTTAATTGATATAAATGCATGTACATCTATAGAAAATTTGTCAACATAAATCAATTTACAAAGAAAAATAATGGAGACTATTATTCAAGGAACTATACAGCAAAGCTTGAGAGTAGTAATCCCCTTGACATAGTAAATGTATAAAGATAACTTTAGATTAATAATTTATTCCAAGCATGCATGGGCTTTTATAAAGAGATAAATTATATAAAATGCACATGCAAAACATTCACCCCCCATACTTACAGAGAGATGTTGACTGGCGGGCGAATGAACATGCTATGATGTTCCCGACAACAAAGTTAACAACTGTTATGTTATATGACCAGGATCCCGTTGCAGGAAGAGATACAATCGATTGTAAGTTACGATTGATCGTAAGTCAGATCACGTGTTCTAGATGCGCAAATCTGATTGGTTGAAACGCGTATATTTTCTGACTGACAATCGATTGTATCTTTTTCTGCAACGGGCCTTAGTCTAGGTACACAAGTGTGGCCCAATTAGAAAATATTTTGCCTTTCCAAACAGTCATTGTGCTATCTAAACTATGTGGTACACAACCGAGACAGTTTTATCTGAAGAATGACACTACACGAGGGTAACAACTTATGTACATTTCACACCTTCCTGTAGATGACATCTTACGAATGCGTTGAACATCCTTGTAAATTACATCATACACTGTCAAAATGCTGTGTAAAAAAACGGTGTGTAAAAATGGTTGTTAAATCTTTTCATACAACTTTAGGTGTAACATGATAAGTTGTATGAAGAAGGGTTGCGTGAAGCGGCCATTGTTCAAGCGTTGATGAAACGTGTTAAATCACGTGATAGTTTCAACCGCAAAATCACCGCGTCAAAACCTCTTTTGTCACTTCGCAAACGAAGCGAACCGAGATAGCGCAGTCCATAGAGAGTGAGACGTATAACCCAAAGACCCCCGGCTCGAATCCTACCCTAGCCGCTTTTACATCTTGTTTTGTATTTGCTATTTCAACAACGGGATTGTTGAAATTTATTCTAACAACAGTAACTGTTGTAGAACAAATTAAAACAACAGTTGTGTAAACTTTAAACAACTGGGGTTGTTGAATGTTTTCAACAACAGTTGTTGACTGGTGGTGGAGGGAATATAACGGAATGTTCCAATCCGAGGGATTTTAAATGCTATCGAGGGAAGATTATAAGTCCCGAGAAGAAGTCGAGGGACTTATTTTCCTCACGAAATAGCATTTTAAATCCAGAGGAAACATTCCTTGATTTTCCCGACAGCAAAGTTAACAAATGTTATATCATCTGATTATTCTAACTAAAAGGAACTGAAATCATAATCCATTTCGTGGACGTTGGGCTTTTTCACTCACTCAACACAACACAACACAACACAACACAACAAAACACAACACAACACACAGTTCACATAACCTGCACAATACAGTCGATTGTCGTACGAAGTTTGCCTCTCTCCGCACTAATATCTCAACATGTTCTGACCACTGCATTTCTATTGGAAATATTTTGTAATTGTTTCCTTCGTTTATATTAATCAGGTCATTTTCTGATCACACTGTAATGGAAATCGCTGATTTTCGTATGAATTTGGTGTGCGCGAGATGAATGATTCTATCGGCCTAACGTACGAAGTACCGTATCGTACGATACGGTATTAGCGGTACAATACGCTACCGGTATGTGTACATTTGTGTACCAAGCATAATATGTATACAGTTGTTTTTGTTTTCGTAATGTTAATTTAATGTTACAGTAAGGGAGGGTGATATACCTCTCTCTGGCCATGTGATATACAAAAATGACATGGCAATCACGTGACTGTGTTTAGCCAATCAATGACGCGTGTTTTACTAAGTCAGATGATATATAACACTTGCAAGCGATAGCATCGCAAGAAAATTCAGTCATAGGATGTTCATGAAAATTCTCTCATATGGATCAATCGGGGCTCTGAGGGAAATCACATGTCTGAGTTTATCCAATTAATGAAGCGTATTTGAGTAAATCATGTAACAAAATAACCATATTATATTCTGTCCAAACATGTACAGACATAAATATCTACAATACCACATGTACTTATAATGATACATGCATGACTAGTTATGGTCCTACCAAATCTGTTCTTATTGTTTCATGTATTTACTTCTTATTTCAATGAAAGTATCAAGTTGTAGTATAAACGGTTTAACAAGCACGAACAATTATAATAATAATATGTCACTCTTTCTTTAGAGAGTTTTTGATCATTGGTATACCATCCCTATACATCTAAAAATGGGTTGTCGATGAACACTTTGTAGCGCTGGTGTTGAGGGGGGGGGGGGGGGGGGGGGCTCTTGCCCCCCAAATCAAATTCAATTATGGGTTTTTTCTAATTCGATACCAGTGATTTGAAAAGGGGTATTTCTTGATATCTCAGATTATACTTCATTTCAAGTCAGGTTACCTTCCTAGGTATGCACCAGATTGGATAATTTCAAGTTAAAAACTGCAAAAGCTCCGTTACCGTGCATGCACCCACCTCCCATCACACTCTCCGATCAAACCTTCCCCCCTCTCGCTCGCTTCGCTCCCTCGGGAATCGGTCTTGTCTACGTCATACCTTGTTTAAGTAACTGTAACATAAAAAATGTGGCATTTGGTGCAATGTTTGAACTGTATAATATGTCACTTGCGAATATTATTTTTGGGGGTGCATATTTTATAATGTTTTCTTCATGAAACAAAATATAACTTTTTCCAGTCTGTAGATCATGACGCACTAACCCACATATAGTTCATGGCGTCAAGTCAAAATTTTATTCAGAGGAATGCACCAAATTGCCCATTTTCAAGTCCTTTAGAGGGGTTTAGCACATAACCATAAACCAACATAAAAGGTTGTTGATGAACTTTGTGTAGCAAGTAGCAAGTTGTTAACATTTTCAACTCATGAAGAAGTGTTGATAATGTCCTAAATTTGTTCCCCCGTATCACTTTTCTGGCGGAGAGGACGCTGGCGGTGGAGGATGGGGAGTAATCTATTAGATTAGAACGTCTGGACCATCAAATTTACGACCATAACCCTATTTCGTTCGTTTCCTTCCGGGAATCATCCTCCAGGTATACTTGGCCTGAATAAAGCTCGTTTACTCACCACCAGGAATACGAAACACGGCGGAATGGTTTTGGATTTTTACTTCCAATTAAACATTATTCCAAACGCTCGTGGCTAGAAATCTAACTACTGCTCTAGAAAAAATAAACCCCACTCAGTATATTTGACAATGATGTAGTGCATGAAAGTTCTTCGAACAGAATTTGTTATGAAGCCGATGCGCATTTTTCTCTTAACCATGTTAACAGGAAATCTCACCACTAAGGATGAGAATTGCATCTAAATCAAATTGCGGTCTTACCAAAAAATGGGGCATAGAAAAATAAAGTGCCAAGAGAATCGTTCAATTGGTGATAAAATCTGGAACTTAAAATATAATATACATGTTTTCGGGTTGCAAAATCGGAACTGAGCATTATTAAAACAAAATCTAATAGCGGGCATCCAATTTCGCTTTAATACGCTAACCCGTCTGCTTCCGAATCCGCTCCATCAAAGTATTGATCTCTGTCGATTCATTAAACATGTTAAAACAAGATGAATTTATAGCCATGGGGATTCTTCGCGCAAGAAATGGTCGCCAATTTGAATTAGCATCCACTTTTATCTCGATGACCATCCATTATCAACTCTTTTATGTGATTAAATGAGTTTGCTTCCACACTTCCTAATACGATTGCGTTCAGTTTTCCGGTTTAGCCTCAGGAAAAAAACAAAAAAACATTAGCGTAATGACTTTTGATTCAGAAATTCATGCATCATCAGCCATGAGATATGAATGCAAATAGACAATTGCTGTATTTTAAGTTCTCTGCCCTCTCGTATAGCA
>JBAMJV010003934.1:0-47500 GCA_037951105.1 Echinarachnius parma | reverse complement strand
GTGATGTTCTATTGAAATAATGATTAAGTAGATAGATCATCAACAACTATTAAAAAAAACGCTTTTGAACATTTTTGAAAAAGTGTAAGCATTTTTGAAATTTTTGAAAAAATCATCTAATTATTTGGGCCCCAAATAATTATAAGATCAAATATATTGATTGATATTTCAGCCGTTTCTGGACCGATTTTGACCAATAAAGTTTATTCTGCCGTAAAATTGCATGTTCTCTCAAATTCGACACTCGGTTTTTCATTATCTCACAAACAAATTGTGATGTGCAGCGCACCTCTCTACCAAAACTAAACTACCCCTTTAAATATTCTAGATTATGTGGTCCGTCTCTGTTTAAGTTAAACAACCCCCCCCCCCCCCCCCCCCCCCCAACAGAGTTTACAGGCCCCTGTAAGCACTGGGTAAAGTGGTCGTTTCGGAAACGTTCAGAAGGATTATCTGAAGAACAACAAGCGGAATCTTCCGTGAGCGCAACACTCGCGCAACTCTCAAGGGTATGTACAAAGACTGTAGAAAGTGCGTGTTAATTTGTACATCGCGCTCTGCCCATTCACTTTGTACACGATAATTGCACAGTGGTCGGTCTTTCATTAAGCGTCTTTGGTATGTACCATAGAAGTAGTATATAAATAACTAGAAGAGAATCTACGCACTGCGCGCTAATTTTCCCATAGCCTTAACACGCAGCAAACATGGCCGTTTAGGGAAACTTCATGGACTGGCTAACATGGAATGCTGGGTATTTTGTAGTCTATGATCTAAGACCCTCGATCGCATGCTAGAAATAATCCCACCAACCATAATAGATAGCCGCCAACGAGAGAGATCTGCACAACAGCAGTGATGGCTGCCAGCCGAGGCCTCGTGAGCAGCGATCACTGATGTTACGCAGACCTAGCTCTCTCGTTGGTCGCGCTATGTTCAGCATGCGATCGAGGGTATCGATCCTAGACTAAACGTATCCCAGAATTCCATGTTAGCCAGTCCATAAAAGTTTCCAAGATTAGCGCGCAGTATGACCCCCTGGTATAAGGTCATGTACAAAAGCTACAGAACGCCGCGCGGCTGTGTATCAACATGGGGCATCCCAGTGCGCTCTCTGAATACCACCCTCTTCACCACGACGACGCGAACACTTTAAATATTGTCATGCGCGCGTGGGGATGCTTCACTGCGAATCACCATTTTGAACCAGGGGGGTCATACTGCGCGCTAATCTGGGAAACTTCATGGACTGGCTAACATGGAATTCTGGGATACGTTTTCATCGCGCGATTGCCATGTAAGGCCAAACTGTGACCATATTTGGAATCCTCTTTACCCAGCATTCCATGTTAGCCAGTCCATCGAAGTTTCCCTAACCGGCCATGTTTGGTGCGTGTTAATGCTATGGGAAAATTAGCGCGCAGTGCGTAGATTCTCTTCTAGTTATTTATATACTACTTCTATGTTTTGAACTAGGCTAGTTTGCGCGCAATGATAACGAAAGCGCTGAACAAGACAGTGTGCATTAATACGCACCGCGCACAAGGCGTTCGCAAGATGGCACCGCGCATCGGATTTACGATTCCGAACCACCTTTAAGAAAGAAAAAAAAATAAAATAATGGTTCTAATGCTGCGTGTCGCCTACACGTTCGACCTCGTAAAGAATGACAGATGCATGGTTAGGCAACGTTGCCACCGTGATTGATTGAGGCCGCTCGCTACGTGCCGGGTTATCACGGTAAGGGTCTGGTAATCAACCCTACACGAATCTAGACAACACCATAAATAGAACATGTTATTAAAACAAATATATATTATGTTGTTTTAAAGTGATATATTAACTTTGTGTCAAATGCAACCAAACTCACTTAAATCTTTAACATTTCTCTGTTACCTTGTCTGGTTTATGGTTGCAGAATAATCGAAATGAGTTTGGGTTTATAGATTGTTCAAATGTCTCCATATTTATGGAGATATTTCTGATTTAATTGAAAAGCGTTCGGGGACGTTTTTCGATTGTAGTCAAAATCGATGGGCAGTAGGTGATAACATGTGAAATAGATTTCCATTTCTTTACAAGGTAAACAGTTTTCTGTTCCAAAGAAAATATCACACATCATTCAGAAGAATCGTACAGTGATATTGGTATATGATTGAATTCTCAAATATCACCTCCGGATACAGTAAACCTTATGATGTTAATGGATATCTTTTGCAGCATGTTGTATGTTGCAGTAATATACATGCATCTTTGTTATTTACATTCCACAATAGCTCATAATTTATAACCTTGTAGTATATGTTTATATACATGCATATCACGTATTATGTACGGCATATATGATTTGCACTCTTTGAATGCATGCATACAGAGTGTCCCAGAAAAAAACGAAACCGGATTTACTGATGGCAGAAATTTTCTGTCATAATGAATAATTTCATTGATGAGATATACATGAATGAAAAGTTCTGTTTCTATTTTTTCATTTGATGTACAACTTATCGCACATCATTCACGTATGACTGAATTAAAACAATAGAAATTGGTGTTACCAACATTCCATTTGCACGCAGAAATTGCAAGTTTGGGTGAGTTTTTAGGGTAGTAAACTAACTTATTTGAAAAAGGACAAAGACTGCATACAAAATTCATATTTTTATCTTTTATACGACACCTCATGCACAAAAAATAAACGATGTGCCAGAGAACAAGTACAATGAAAACATGCCTGATTTGCCCAAATGAGTAGATAGTTGGGTAAGAAGTCGCTCAGCTTTCCTGACTTAGCAGCTGACAATGGACTTGATGCATGAGTGAACTTACACAAACATGGGGATCAGGGAAACATGGGAAACATGCTAGATCCGGAAAGTTACTCATTTAGGCTGAAATCAAGCATGTTTTCATTGTACGCTTTCTCTGGCATAAATCATTTATTTTGTAATCATGAGGTGTCAAATAAAAGATAAAAATATGAATTTTTATGCGGTGTTTGTCCTTTTTCAAAATAAGTACCTTTACAACCCTACAAAGTCACCCAAACCTGCAATTTCTGCGTGCAAATGGAATTTTGGTAACACCAATTTCCATTGGTCTAATTCAGTCATGCGTGAATTATGTGCCATAAGTTGTACATCAAATGAAAGAAGAGAAACATAGCTTTTCATTCATGTATATCTCATCAAATAAATTATTCATTATGACAGAAAATTTCTGCCATGAAATGCGGTTTCGTTTTTATCTGGGACACTCTGTATTATTGCGTTTTTGTCTAAATGCATCTATTAGGTAAACTTAAACAAATATTCCCAATGACATTTACGGAGAGAGTGGCATTTATAAATCGCTTGCGTAATAAATTTCACGAGTTCCCAGGACGTAAAATCCGCTTTTTACTGAAATATTATTATACATAATATACATAGACTTTGCATTTATACTAATTTCAAGTACCATTAAATGAAATCATAGTGAATATCGTGCGAGTTTCGCTCAATATGGAGGTCTACTTGTTTAAATGGGGTTAATTAAAATGTTGTGTTCAATCTCATCTTTAAGTAAACAAATTCGAAATAAGCATTTGTCTGTCATCATATTATTATCTGCAGAGGGAACCATGCATATAATTTAGAATTTCGTTGTGCTTTTTCTTCCTTTCTATCATAAGTACATAGCAGAAATTCTTAGAAAGATTTGTGTCCCGCACGATTGGCTGTAATAAAGTAACTATTAGCGGGTTGACAGCTTGCTACAGTCAATAATTAGCGTTCATCGTCAACAATGGGCCGTATGCATAAAAACAAGCAATTGCTTATAAGCAAATGCTTTAAGCACAAGCAAGAGCTTGTCAAGCAAAAGATCAAGTTCAAGCAATTGCTTAAATTCGTATGCACAAGCTTTTGCTTGTGATTAAACCTTTTGCTTGCACTGCCTAAGCAATTGCTTACGTGTTGGACAAAGGATCGTTACGGTTTTGCGAACATCGCACTGCAGGGCAACAACGCTTCGTGCCCGACCTGGCAGCAGTATTTTTTATTACGCAAATAGGGGGGAAACAGCGCATAGCATCAGGGGGGTTTCTGTGCAGATCGATGGACAAAAATTGCCGTAAAAAGTCTAAAATAACAGGAATTTGATTAAATATGACATCACAACATAACTTCTGGAATAGGGAGCTTGTAATCATCCTGAAACGGTACGAAAATGTTATCCTTAAACGCGAATGCTCTGAGTAAGCAAGAGCTCAAGCTGGTCTGGATGTGCTTGAAAAAACGCAAGCAATTGCTTATCAAGACAAGTAAAAGGTTCGTTTTATGCATACGGTTTTAAGCAATTGCTTGTTTGGTAAGCATTTGCTTACGAGCAGTAAGCAATTGCTTGTGCTTGTAAGCAAATTCTTTTGCTTGCAAGCAATTGCTTGTTTTTATGCATACCGATTCAAGCAAAAGGCTAGCACAAGCAATTGCTTGTTTTTATGCATACGGCCCATTACACCGACGCACATCTACAAAAATAACATGATTATAAGTAATATAATACGATCATATTATACTAAAGAAATTAGAGACGGACGAAGGATGGCGGGGGAGTATATGGATTTTAATTTTCATCACGGCATTTACGACTACTGTGGCAAACATCCAAACATCAATCATTGGGGACAGGCTCCGCCTAAAAGGTCACGCCATCGAGCCAGCTTAGTGTCTGTTTATTCACTCACGGGACAGGTTGGTAAATCATAGTATAAAGCCTTCGGTTCTTGCCACGCTAGATCATGACGATCAGAAGAATGATCAAGAAATGAGCTGCACCCGAATCGAATCGAACATTTCCACTGTTGCCAACGTATGATACGTACATCTCAATGATGATTAAATAGTTCAATTAATTAGCGTTATCCCTGAATAAATAATTCAAGGGCCTAGGTTTGTTATTGCCACTGCAATTAGCAAGATAGTGATACATATTGGATAATGACAAGGTTGTATGTAATAAACAATCAAAGAAGTATATTATATACTTACGTAATAGATTAATTGAACATGATTTGTCCACTGTTGTTGTAGATTCTGACTTGTGTACGTGCTCATCTTTATAGTTGTTTTATAAATTGTTCTGGTAATTGATTTAATTTTAGAAGCTAATCTTGTATTCTAACATGCCCTAAAACATTCAACATGCAAAAAGAAACCAGGGGGTGTTTCACAAAGATCCTAAGTTGAACCTAACTCTTAAGTTGGACTTTAAAATTATGGTAAGCCATGTGCAGCCTTGAAAATAAAATATATTCAAACGCCAATTTGCAAGTATTTTAGACTTTTCATAAATTTTACCTCAAAAACATGAAACCCTCTTGATAATAGAAAATATCAATGATTCGAATCAACATTTTATGCTTTTTAAACGAAATTTCACAAAATTGTTTCAAAGAAACTATCAGCTTTCCATAGTTTCTATGTCCAACTTAGAGTTAAGTTCAACTTAGGATCTTTGTGAAACACCCCCCTGCACTTATAAATTTCGACGCATCTCACTTCTCACCCGCCAATTGCATCGTCCATTTAGCGCGTATGACGTCACGTGTTTATCATATCAGTCCGCGCCTTTCATCGTCAACATTAAGACAGTCAGCTGATGTAATTATGTACTGTAAATGTAAAATACTGTTAAAGGGGAGCCAAACGCTATAGCATTCTCGCGTATACAGTTACTGATAAGTGCATACTTCCCGTCACTTCTAGTCATATTCTACCTCTTGGGATGAAATAATAATGTTAATAATCAATTTTTATGAATTTCCTATCAACTATTTTGCCTGACCACTGGCAGCTGCTATGTTTTCCAAATGCACTATATGAAACTTCATTAAAGGGTACCACCACCCAAAAATAATATTCTTATTAAAGAAAGGTAACATCTTTAGTATTCCATTCCATCAACAAGTTCACAAAAATATGTTTCCAGAAAAAAATATATAATTGGGAAACGCATCACCATTCTAAAGCATGCGTTCATGCGGTCTGATTGCGAAGACTGCGATGTGTGCGGTGAATTGCGATGCACGTGCAGAGCGAACGAATCTCCCGGGAATCTATTGTCTACAAACGTACGCATGAATAGCATTGGCGCACTCGCAAATGCTTGGCCCGTATGGAACCAGGAAATAGCAGTGGTTCCGTAAGTGGTGGAAATTAATTGCTTTGTTTATGAATTACACAACCCTTTGCAAAATGCTGGGTATCTATTTGATATCACAAAACGGTACCAAAACATATAATAATGTGTTGTTCTTTGCCTGGTGGTCCCCTTTAATTTGACCTTGCATTGACAGAAGCGGGTTACGTAACTCCTGACAAAGTGGCAGATTCAACAACAGCAGTTACATATGCCGCTTTTGTCTGTGCGCGCTCAGTTTCGCTCAGACGACGTTTCGTGCGGTACTGTTGGAAAACATGGCAGCCTCTATTGGTTAGTCAAAACAGTTGATAGTGGTTTTAAAAATAATTGATTATTAGTAATACACAAGAGAAAAATATAAAACTATAAGTGACATGAAATATGCACTTATCAGTAACGGTAGACGAATATTTCCAGTATTTCGTTTCCCTTTAACGTGTTTAATTGTGTAGTACAGTGGTTTATTGAGGGTCAATTTTAAAAATAATAAAGAGGGTATATTAATTGGGGCACTTCGGGCACATCGTTATAAGAACTGACATTACTGAAGGAGTTGAAAAACAAACGTTACAAGGAAGAATTGGAGGAAAACTTGGTAGAGGTCGTCCACCGATATCTTGGACTGACGATGTAAAGAGAGTGTCTGGAGAAAGAATGAAGGGTGCAACACACTTCGCAGAATGTAGAGTTGTATGGCCTTATCTTGTGAAGACCACATTAGCGCTTTATATATCTTAGCGCCACCTGAAATTGATGATGATGATGATATTCCCACGAAGGGGCGAAAGGGAGAGAGTGGGTGCGGCAAGAGAGACCTCAGGGGGGGGGGGGGGGGGGGGGTCAATCGCCCCGCCTTGCTCCCCTGTTAATTAAAGGTGCACCTGTAAAGTGTAAACTCCACAAAAATTACTTTGAGCTTCCACATTTCTCTTCTACCGTGTTGTTTAGCTTATGGTAAGAGAAGAATAAAAAAGGGTTAGATCTTTTCAAATGCCCCTTTAGTATGAAGATATATATGATTGATAATCATTTAGCTCAAGCACGTCTACAGACGGTCATAAACGTCGTACTGTAATTAGTTGTAAAAGCTGACGCAAATTTTCGTTTTTTGGATCAGGAAAGCAGCGTTCTTTTTCAATGAAACGTTCACATTTCATTCAGACATATCTTACGATGATTTTGGTATAGGTTTGAAGTCTCAAATGGCATTGTGGGCAATATCTGACACTTTACAGGTGCACCTTTAATCTTCGCTGATGAGACCGCGAATATAATGTTTGCGCAGTTATTTATAGGAACAGCGCACAAACGTTGTTTGCATTTACAGCCTTTTTGCTCTGACAGCACGGGATGATACTCAAGGTTGTGAACCAATTAAGAGGTGTGAAGAACGGCTCGTTACTTCGACGACCACGTGGCACTATATGTTCGCGCCTTCAAAATGTCCTGCATGTTCTTATGAACAAGCTTCCTAGTATTATTATTATAATCCAATATCAAGAGAACGCTAGCCACCTATAATGTATGACGTACCACGTTATTAACATTTCATTGTTACTAAATAAAGAAAAAATTGTAGAATTCCTTGAAAATCCACTAAGCGTATTATTTTCGAGAGTATTTACGATATTAAGAAGGATAAGTCCCCTGATGGTAACAATCAAACATGAATATGACTTTACAGAAATTCTCACATCAAATGTCATAATATACATTATAATATGTTGGACAAGGTAATGCAAATCGATAATAATATTGTAGGCGAAACTATAATTAGAGTATGAACATAATGCATATAGACAACAACAGGATAGACGAGCACCTGCATGATACCTCATCTCTCAAGAGCGCAAAACCGTCATGCCTGCTATCATTCATTGAAACGATGCACACGAAATATATTACAATTATTAAAGACCTTTCAGCTACTTAACTGTGCATGGTCCTATAAGGATCTTACAAGGCAGACACGGAACTGTGCAAAGGTTTTACGAAGAAGACGGGTATATTGTAAATGTTATTGTTACTTCACTATCGCAGCTGTAAAACAAATCCACAAAATATGTCAAACAAACATCATGTCAAATTAATGATTATTATTTTGAAATGTCATGTAGGTAATGTGGAGTGATCCAAAGGGGTACCGGAATATAATATCTGTAGCTGTTTTTAAGAAAGTTAGGTATGGTATCGGGTCCTATTACCGGATACCATTTCTTTACGCCATGAAAACGATCAACATGAAGAACAGAGATATGAATAAAACACAAATAAGTGATCTTTATATTCTCAAGATAAAGAATTGATAACTTATTTCGTAGAAAAAAGCGGCAAACTTACGCGAATTGAACTTTTACGGCACCCTTTCAAGAAAGCAGAATTTTTTGTAGCGCACAAACCGGGTTGTATTAACCGGACGCACCAAACGTGAATGTTTTGCATGGGAATGTCATTGACATGCGCGCTGCCACAGATGGTGCGCGGCAAAACGCGCGTATAACGCCTCAGGGCGCTTATTTTCTTCTGGAAATGGTGGAAAATGTTTGCTAAACATCCATTTATTATCCTCCGTTAATGCCGACTTTCAAATTCAACTTTCAAAATTCGAACGTTTTTCCTATTGGAATTTGCATGTACGGTAATACAACCCGTTCGGTATTGCAACTGGGTTTTAAAGGTAGACGCGCGATGTCATCTTGCGAACGCCTTGCGGACGGTGCGTAATCCCACACAGACTCAGAGTACTGTTGTTCTGTGTGCACAAACTAGCCTAGTTCAATACGACGAACTGCGGTGTAGCGTTCCCACTCTTGATGATCTTTAAAGGGATAGTTGAGTTTTGGTAAAGAGAGTCCTTTTTTCGTCAAACTGAATTTTAGTAACCCAAACCTGCAGCATTACATTACAAACTAATATATATAACTTCACCATGCTCGAAAGGAATATAAAATTAGAAATGACTAGGTAAGTAAAAAGCCTGTTATCATTCAAAAAGAGCTGTTAAAACTCAAGAGGACGCTCTCTAAAAACTCATCGGTTTCGACCATTTTAAATAAAATATTGTGCATGTGATGTTTTGTTGAAATAGTGATTAGATAGAGAGATTACCAACAACTATTTAAAAACCTCTTTTGAACATTTTTGAAAAGAGAAAGCATTTTTTTTTTTTTTTTTTTTTTTTTTAAACGGCTCGTTCAAAATTATCGAATAATTGTGGGGCCCCACAATTATTACAAATGGTTGTGTTTATGGTTATTTCTGCCATTTCTGAACCGATTTTGTTTAAATAAAGTTTATTCAGTCATTAAAATTGTATGCTCTTTCGCCCTCTATACCAAAACTCAACTATCCCTTTAAGATCGGACCACCGTGGATATCCGATGAAAGGGTCTTGTCATCGGTGTCAATCCTGCATGACTTTAAGCAGGTAAACACCGGCCAATGTATCTAATTGCTGGGCCATTGATGTTTATATTATTACACTATTTTGATACTATGGTTTCCAGATACACCGCGGATGTTGGATTCAACTGCGTGAGTTCATGACTCGTGCCAGCTCTCTTTTGAAAGGTCGACCTGAGCAGCACAACTTGCTACTCTATAAATACAAATGGATGTGGATGGATTGGTATGTACGAATACACACTTATGGGAGGTATGGGACTTACAAAACGCAGACTCCTTTATTTTCTTCTAATTGACAACTTATGATCACCACACAAAATCACAAATAATCTCTCCAAACATTGACAATAATAGTATCACGACTGTGCAATGTTGAATGGAATTTCCGTGTATAATAATGCAATTTTGATTATGAACTCATATACGTACCCATAAGTACCGCAATTAAGTAGCATGGAACTTTGGTTCATGCACCAACATTGAGGCTTTAGCGAGAATTGGTTAACCAGCATGCCAATACACTATGCTATATAGGCTAGCTACCTCTTGTAAATAAACACAAAATAATGCCTGCAGGCAAACAAATAAAAGCCGTTATACGTCGAGTGCGATTCGAAAGCAGCTGATTATGGAGACGTATTGAAAACCGCTGAACTAAACTTAGAACTCCAGTGGTATGATGTTGGTGGAAAATCGACAAGCTAGCTAGCTCAAGTGTATATGACAACGTGGCGCCAAGTGATCACGGGACCGAATTGTTGACATGATTGACCAATCACAGCGCATGACGTTTGAACTGAGCTACGGAGTTTCGGGGACAGTCCACTGACCTCTACTAAGTAGAGGTCAGTGGGACAGTCGCCTCTTGTGCATGATCCATACTATACTAGGCCGAGGTGTATTTATATTAGCTGCATGGTGTCGAACGTTTTGTGGAGCGGTCTTTGTGTCCATCGATGGCATTTTACAACAGGTTCCAGGAAGTCAAGTTATTTTAAAATTGTATATAACGACCCGAAGTCCCATTTAAAGGAATAGTACAGTTTTGGTCAAACTGAAATTTAGTAACCAGAACCTGCACCATAACATTACAAGCTAATATTTATAACTCCACCATGCTCGAAAAGTATTTTTGTTTAAATACAAACGACTAAGTAAGAGCCTGTTATCATTCAAAAAGAGCAGTTAAAACACAAGATGGCGCTCACTAAAAACGCATTTGTTTCAACTTTTTTATAACAAAGTGTGCATGTAATGTTTTGTCAAAATAATTATTAAACAGAGAGATCATCAACAACACCTCTTTTGTAAATTTTTGAAAAAGTGTAAGCATTTCATTTATTTTGTCTTAAATCATCGAATAAATGTGGACTCCCACATTTATTCCGATCGGATATATATTTTTTATATTTCAGCTGTTTCTTAACTGATTTTGATTATTATGTCGTTGAAATTGTATGCTCTTTCAAATTTGACACTCAGTTTGTCATTACCTCACACAAAATATTCGTGTCCGGAGCTCACGTGGTTGAAGATCTACCATAGGCATTGCACGCAGCAGCGAACATGCGGTCTAATTCTAACAGCGACTGATAGTTGTAATTTCGAACTCTATATTGCTCAACTATTCAATTTCAACGCAGTTTGTGTGCAAATCTTTACATTAAGTTATGATATATTCTTTGACATGGCTGGTGAAAAAAAAAAAAAAAAAATTTCATTTGTTGTGGGTGGGGCATTTCCCAGTACTGTCATTTGGCTTTAATATCACATTGCTGTCTGTTGACACACAATTTCCCGTAAAGCACGCCAAATAAAGTAATTTAATTGTAATTATGTCGCCCTTAGGAATCACACACAAAATTGTAACTTCAGCGACACCGGCAGCAAGCACAGCTGTTGAACAATGGGCGAATACTAGAAACGTGCTAAGACTTCAGCGGGCCTTTCAAGCGGATAAAGTAGGACAGTATTTGAATTATTTCATTGAATTTGTCTTCATCTCCGTTAATGTCTCCAAGTGAATAATTATTGTATATAAGGCGAGGAAATTTTTTCTATGAAATCGTATAAAATAAAAGCACTTTCTAAGCTAGAATAAACGTTTAAAGGAACTACAGCGTCTAGATGGCCTAATTTTCACAATTTGGCTCTCTCTATGTAATTTTTCCCGAAGAAAAAGAATTTGGCAGTCATTTCTCATGAATGCAATCAGTTTTGGGGTAACTAGTACATATCTAATTGTCCTGGGAACGCCCCTTTTAAATCGCCAAAATATGACGTCATCTAAAGAACGGACTAATGAACTAAATTCTTCAGATGACGCGTCATGACGTAAGCCAGTCAATTGTCAATCACATGTCGATCAAGCTGCCGATTCCAGACCCTTAATGTGGGTGGGGCGTAAACTGGCTGCTAAGTGAGATTTGGCATCGGTCAACTAGTCCTAAATCATTACTGTGTTTATTTTCATGGATTTTTTTTCGGCAGACCTATGTTTCAAGTCAGCAACTATGGAATAAGTGTCAAAGTAAGTTGTATTCTGTAGGTCCTTTAACAGGCAATATGTGTGCACTGTGTGCACAAATTAGTGTGTACATTCGAAATGAGACGTCATCGTCTGCTAACGTTCTCTACCGTGACTGGTCACGTCCTCAAAACATCGGCCATGTCGGCGGTTTTTAGTCCAAGGAGAGCTTGTTTTCAATTATTGCGATGGAGTTTGATTTTTGCTGTTGTACTAGGATATCATGTATGTATGGGACTTGAAACGTACGTATGTGTTAAGCCTCTAGTGATGCATTATTTTCTTATTTTCTTATTTTTAATGAATGTATACTTTAAAGCCCATGAACATTTTAAGTTGATTCTTTTCTTTGAGACCACAACAATAAATTGCAAGTGAACCTTGTCCAATCCTGGTCACTGTCACGGTTATAACTAGAAAACATCGCATCGGCCTACCTGTCAATGCGTGTAGCCACTCGATGGTTTGTGTGGGCAAAGTACTCGCCCACTTCCTGGCACGGCGTACATTTTTTTTCGCATTTTATTTGATCACTTTCACCGCAAATCTCGATTTTTCACATAAGAAATATAATAGAGCTAATAAAAACGACTGTCCAAACCTTTACACTGACGTGGTAACATGGTAAACCTTCATCTTTAAAAAAAAAATTGGATCACAACGTCACGTCCCACTATACGGTATAGGGATATGACGAACACATGCACATGCAATATAACGACTATTATTAGTTTTTTTTTGCTGCTAAGTTGAAGTAAACAAGGTGGGTGGCATACTAATCCAAAACTGGATATTATACCCTTATTCATTTTTGTTGTATACGTATTCCCTTTTTTCTCGTAGAATCATTGTGGTGCTCTCATCAAAAAGCACTCGAAGAGGATTTCATTCAGTATGGCTTCCTTAAAGCCCAACATCACGGAATCATTTACCCTTGAACCTTTTAAGATGCGTGTTATGCTTGTTGCATGCATGTGCGCGTCAATCAAGGTCAAACAAGTAGTACAATTGATTGTAAGTCAGATCATGTGTTATAAATGCGCAAATCTGATTGGTGGAAACGCGCACATTTTCTGACTTAAAATCAATTGTAACGTAGCCTACAATCGATTGTATCTCTTTCTGCAACGGGGCCCAGAAGTGGCAGGATTTATTCTCCCATCAGTACCAGTAAGGCAAAAGACGTTGAAAATAAAGATTTAAGTGTGACCCTAGGCAGGCGCGCCGGAAGCAGTTGTGGATTGGGGGGGCAAAACCCCCAAGGGGGCTCACATTTTGTGTGTGTAGGGGCTCATGCCTAACCACACTCTGAGTTGCCAACTTTGAGCCAGATGTGAGAGTGAGACATTGCGAGGGAGCAAAGCGACTGAGCGGGGGGAGGGTGTGGGAGGGGGGTGTCCCCCCTCCCACGGTAGGGAGCTTTTGCATTTTTGGACTTGAAATTGTGCAATCTGGTGCATACCTAGATAGGAAATTCGGCTGTATTTGGGACAGCGTGATAGGATTTGATCGACCAGAAAGTTTTAATATATTTTTCACGTAGAAAACAAACAATTGACACACTTATAAATTTGTACCCCAAAACACACACAACATAAACCATACTTATGCAACATTATGTATGATCCAACAACACACAGCCAATAATGAGTCCCGAGGGAGCGAAGCGCCTGAGGGCTGGGGCAGGGAGGGAGGGGGGGGGGTATCCCCCTCCCACGGTAAGAAAGATTTTGCATTTATGGACTTGAAATTGTGCAATCTGGTGCATACCTAGATAGGAAATTCGGGCTTAAGATTAACTGTATCCGGGAAAGCGTGTTATGATTTGATATATTTTTCACGAAGAAAAAAAATAATTGACGCATTAATAAATATGCACCCAAACTCACACATAAATATTGTATTTAGTGTCATAAACAGTTCCAACATAAACCATATGGCGCATGTATGATCCAACAACATAGCCTACAGCCAAATGAATCCCGAGGGAGCGAAGCGACCGAGGGCTTGGGCAGTTCCAACATAAACCATTATGGCGCATGTATGATCCAACAACATAGCCTACAGCCAAATGCGACCGAGGGCTTGGGCAGAGCCAGAGGGGGAGGGTTTGGGAGGGGGTATATATCCCCCTCCCACGGGGAAGATTTTGCATTTTGAAATGGTGCAATTTGGTGCACTTCATGCCATACCTGTGAAGGAAATTTGGAATCCGAGTTAAGCAAAAAAAGAATAAAATGTCTATGCTCTCATCAGATGTTTACAACAAACTGAGATAATCTGTTCGCGCGCGAAGCGCGCAGCGATAATTGAAAATGGATGTATGAACTAGTTTTTGAACGTTAGCTCATACATTTGATTTTGTCTTTCCCACTCTTTTTTTTTTTTTGGGGGGGGGGGGGGAAGGGGGGGGGGGGCAAAGTTGCGTTTTGCCCCCCCCCCCCCCCCCACTTTTTGGATTGGGGGGGCGGCCGCCTCCCCTGCCCCCCCCCCCCCCCACCCCACCCCCACTTCCGGCGCCTATGACCCTAGGCCATCCTTATCAAATTTACAGTTTACATTCCATCATATAATTATAACATCCATAAACCATAATAGTTTGATATAAACATTAACAAACGAATAACGATATAAAACAATAATGCGTGGATATATAGACCGCTTTTATTGAAGCGCACATGCAACAAGCATAAAACGCATCTTAAAAGGTTCAAGGGTAAATGATTCCATGATGTTGGGCTTTAAGGAAGCCATACTGAAAGAAATTATCTTCGAGTGCTTTTTTTATGAGAGCACCATAATGATTCTACGAGAAAAAGGGTATGTTTCCTCTCAGGTACCACTTATAACGAACTATAATCATCCTTTAAAAACTGTTTTATTGCCGACTGCATGGAGGCTGCCACATTTTATGACAACTCATGACGTTGTATGCGAGTTCCACATGAGCATGCAAGATACGTAACCACTGACATAGCAACAGATGCAATAACATTGATCATTAATTGTTAATTATATTGCAACGTCATTTGAACTTGTCCTGTTCCGAAAAATGGCAGCCTCCAGCGAGCAGTTAAAGCAGATCACAATATTTAATCATTAGTGATAATCGCCGACTGGACAGCTGGAAGAGAAAGGATGCATGCTCCTTTGAAATATGAAACATGAGCAAAGAAAATACAAAGGAGAGCGAAGATGGAGAAAGGGAAAGTGTGAGTGAGAGAGAGATGATAGAGAGGGGAAGAGGAGGAGAGGGAGAGAGATGGATAGAGAAAGACAGAAAGGAGGAAGGAAGGAAGGAAGGAAGGAAGGGCATGATACAGGGTGAATCTTCGTGTAATTCGTTTCGCGGCGTCGTTTTGGATGGTGTCGATCGCCTCTTTTTCTTGGAACACGTACAGGCGGTTGAGCCCAGCGGGTAGCAAGGCAGGGCGAGGAGTTAACCCCTTCCATGCAGTGTCGAAGTTGTATGTTCTACAGCAAACAGTTACACATCACGTCTGTGGTGGAGCTGCACGTCCGCTGCGGGCATGTCAAGGGTTAACAACTTCCTGTGCAAAGCTGCGTGGTGGAATCGAGGGCAAACAGGGTAACGTAACTATTTCCTTTAGCCTGTATTTTGCCGATGATCTGCAGGAGCGTGTCACCACCCTGGCTGTCTCTCATTACATCACATCGATCCGCCGTTTATCTTCATTTACTGCGGGCTTGGAAGACTGACGACCGTTTCGTATCCTGCGATGTGTTCCCATGATTAAGGTGTGTGCAGCGTCTTCTGCTTCTATAAAGAACAAGTTGAAGAGAAACAAACCTGACATTTGAATTATGAATTTGATAGAGACAAAAATGACGACATTTTCAATGTTTCAATATTTCCTTATCTTGGTTATCTCGGGGTATGTTTTTCCATTAATTCAATTTACCATATAATTGAAAACTCTAACTTCTTTACTCTGCGAAAACTCTAGACATTGTATGCCGAAGGCAATTAATATAAATTTGTTTTTTGTGGCGAACACAATAAATACAAACCACTAATCATTTTCCCCATGAGGGACGTGTACACAAATTTTCAACTAACAGAGAGAAAGGCCAAAGTCATTAACAATAACACATTTCTTGGAGGTATTATGTTTACCAAGTAACGGACATAATGAAAAAAGATAAATGACCAAATATTATGGCTCCAAGACATTTGCCAAACTTGATAATGAGTACAAAGAAAATGGAAAAACGAACCCCCAAATTTCTCCCGGGACACGCCCGTGGACCTGTATCATTTTCACCCACGTTTCGAGAAACACCGTGATTGAGAGTGATCCCCCGAGATTGATTTCGAATCGAGGTGGTCTTTCTCGTCAAATGCTGTCGAAAAGTGAACGGAATTCACTTTATTACGCCCCACAACTTAGGTTTCAAGTTTAATTTAATTGTCCATTTCTACCAACATAACATGTATGATATGTGATGGATATAGTTTATTTGTTTAAAATCATTGAAATGTTGAAATGTAGAAAATAAATATTAATACAAGAAGAACACACATTTTAATTCCAAATGGAGGGACCCATGCATGTAGATAGTGGATCCCTGAAGAAAGTATAGCAAAACTGAAAACACAACAATAACACTTTTAGATAAGTCATTGTGTATACATACGGTTAAAAAAAGAATGCATCAGTTCGATTTTTGTTACAGCATTTAAAATTAAATGTGAGCCAAACTATGACAATAAGTTGGGGCGGCATTCGTTTCCTTTTTATAAAGAACAATTTTGAATTAAGAATTAAAATATTCGTTGGGATTTTCTGACATTGTACATATTCATATTAATTCGAGCGTCTTATGCAATATAAAGTCGTTGCAACATTGTGCTTTTATTTCTAATACTTTTTAATACAAATTCAGACATAAGGAAACTGACTTGAAATATGTAATTTAAATGTTAATGAGCAAAGAAATATGTAATAATTTATATACATGTAATTAATTAGATACAATAATTTATATATATTGTAGGAGTCGTTTCCGACACGGTTTACAATAACAATATTTGACAAATGTTCGTGAGGATTTTTGTTCTTTTAATTTAACATGAACATTAATTTTGGTTTTAAAAAGTCGCCTACAGTTGCCCGCATAATTATTTGTACAAGGTAATTGAAAAATGCTCCCCGTATAAATTATGCATATATATCAACGTATGTGACGATTACATATATTGCTATATGTTATTATTTCACGAATGTTCCGCCGTCTGCTCACCCATGCACCCAACAAATTATGTTTTTTTCATAATTATTGATGTTCTTTTTCATTTTGGTTTATAGACTTTTGGTTTATAGACTGTTCAAGGCAATTCCTGCCTCAATGAAGTCATACACTTTCCACAATATCTTTGAAAGCAACAATATTCAATATCTAAACAAGTAACAATTATTATGACATCTAAAACAAGAACAAAAAGCGATTCAAAACAAGAATACGTCAGCAACGTGAAACGTTTGACCTTTACGTTTTAAAGAAAATCGACGTTCTGATATAAAAGGAATATAACATGACCATTTGCAGAGTGCTTCATTTTGTATATTTTCTACTAGAAAGCTTTTAAGCATGACTTTTAAGTTGACGTAAGCACTTAACTTTTCAAAATGAATACAGCGAACATTATGTGGCACACGGCACAATTTAAAAAGACTGTTTGTCTTTGAAAAGACTTACCATGGCGTCGGTGACATTACGTACCGGCGATTTTGAGTTTTTGGCATATTTTTGATGTCTATACCCAACTCTATCACATATCTGAATTTCAGTCTTCAAAATTCACGATATCATTGATTTTCAGAAATTGATATTCGAAAATAGAGACAAAATTGTGATAGAGTTGGGTATAGACATCAAAAATATGCCAAAAACTCAAAATCGAAAAATCGACCGAAATTTGAAGATTCGCCGGTACGTAATGTCACCGATAATTGGGTCAAAAGGGGATGCACATTGTTTATAGTATCTGTATCTCTTTTACGCATGGTTATATTATTCAGTATAACATATTGCCCGTTAAGTTACTATTCTTTCGTTATTGAACTTAGAATAAAAGAGGACAAATGACAACCAATGTAATAAAAACGAAGTATCAATGTAAATAGGGGAAAACATGAGGTATCACAATAGGTGATACGTTATTGGTGTATTTTTATGTCAATTATTTCCTCCAATGCCTTGGTTCTAATTTGTATTAGTTTTGAAATATGCAAATAATCCTTCCTTATAAACCATAAGACAGTCCATGCGTATGTTGTGAGATGTTAGTACACTATTCCGAAGATAAACGTTTGATACAATAAATAGTTCCTTAACCGTTCAAAGCAGGGTTTGTGTGCCAACATTAAAGGGATCTAGTAACATTGTCCAAATCCTCATTGTTTTCACTTTTCTAAAATAAAATCTTATGAAAACAATGGATCACTTTAATTACAAGTTGGTTGCTGTTGATACTCTTCACACACCAGACGCCATTAGGCCATATCGCCGTATTTTACAATGATATTGGTATATGATTTAAGTCTTAATTAGCACTTTTCTATAAAAAAAAATCATATGAAAACAATGGGGAAAGTTATTTGGAACTCTAGCTGTTGTCTCATACCTTGATGTATTCGTATTAAAAAATAGAACCGTGGGACAAGTTTCGGTTTTTCGAAATTTCCCTTTCGTTAAAAAGATATTTCTTTAAGTTGAAAAGAATGATTTCACGAATGAAGTTTTCGGATTCAAACCTATCCACTGGATAGTCATAACCAAGTACAACGTCACTGCAACGAGTTAGTGAATCAATTTAACGTGAAATGTTCACACATTACTCAGTGGACATATCAAATCAAAACAATACACAGTGCATGAACCATTCATCACTTTTTGCACATGTCAACAAAGATACTAGATCCCTTTAATATGCGTGATAACAATGATGTACTATTATACACGAAGAACATTACCTGCGATAACATCTAACAGCTGCTCCTTGGCAAAGTTTATGTAATGGCTTACTTAAGGGGGCACGGGATGAACGTGCAATCAAATAAACAAAAATAATAATAAGACAAAACTAAATAGTAACAAATAACACAAATACATCTAATATGCCACTAATAATATCCCCCCCCCCCCCCAAAAAAAAGGAAGAAGAAAAAGAGCGAATATAAAGGAGGCCGACAGTACACCACTGCTTGGATGGTTCTATTTGTACTAAATTCGCACAATATCGTGGTACGTTTGTGCTATGCATTTTGGATTTACTTATACGAACCTGTCATGGGCAATTCCTTTCTTACATAAAGCTTGATGTTTCTTTAAGTATTGTTTATTTCTTCTTTTGAGCAGAATTAT
This sequence comes from Echinarachnius parma, assembly GCA_037951105.1. Lineage (NCBI taxonomy): Eukaryota > Metazoa > Echinodermata > Echinoidea > Clypeasteroida > Echinarachniidae > Echinarachnius > Echinarachnius parma. The sequence continues at coordinate 27,999 of JBAMJV010003934.1, read as the reverse complement.
GTACATCCATCATGAAGTTCTCACGCCTCGCTTTCGCCTGTTGAATGAGTCCCATATTCCGTGGATATGTGAGACCTTAAAGGGACTTAGTAACATTGTCCAAATCCTCAAAATAAAATGTTCATTCTAGCGGTTCCCTCATACCTTGTTGTATTCGTATTGACAATAAAATCATGGGACCGGTTTCGGTTTTTCAAATTTCCCTTTCGTTACAAAGATATGTACGATTGAAGTATTCAGATAAGAAAAACTCCGGTGGAGTTTTGAAACCGTGTACCGAAGTGAGTGCAGTGAGTTAGTGAATATCACTTTGCATTTTCGCTCATTACTTGGCCATGCAATGCCCATTTGACTTGAAATGTTCACACAATACGCTGTGGACATATGAGATAACAACAATATACATTGCATCAACCCTTCATCACGTTTTGCACATGTCAACAAAGTTACTAGATCCCTTTAATGCAACACGTTCAGCCGCTCGGTTGACGACAGTGATACGGGTTTAGCTCACCCTCATCTACTCACCCAATACAAGCAGTGGCGTAGTTACGGGGAACACGGGGATGCACGTGCCCTCCCCCCCCCCCCCCCCAAAAAAAAATGCAAGCATTTAAGCAGTGCCCCCTAATCATTTGCGACCTCAATTAGTCCAACCACGCTACGCCATACACCCGATACAATTGATATACGGGAGTTCCTCATTCTCAGTAGACAGTCATGTTGATCTTTTGTCCGTGAGTTCCACTCGACCCCGCCGTAACCTAGCCGAGGGACATGGGTGTGAGACAAGGGCTTGGGACAGGGACGTAGCCATGATTAGTAGTAGTAGTAGTAGTAGTAGTAGTAGTAGTAGTAGTAGTAGTAGTAGTAGTAGTAGTAGTAGTAGTAGTAGTAGTAGTAGTAGTAGTAGTAGTAGTAGTAGTAGTAGTAGTAGTAGTAGTAGTAGTAGTAGTAGTAGTAGTAGTAGTAGTAGTAGTAGTAGTAGTAGTAGTAGTAGTAGTAGTAGTAGTAGTAGTAGTAGTAGTAGTAGTAGTAGTAGTAGTAGTAGTAGTAGTAGTAGTAGTAGTAGTAGTAGTAGTAGTAGTAGTAGTAGTAGTAGTAGTAGTAGTAGTAGTAGTAGTAGTAGTAGTAGTAGTAGTAGTAGTAGTGGTAGTAGTAGTAGTAGTAGTAGTAGTAGTAGTAGTAGTAGTAGTAGTAGTAGTAGTAGTAGTAGTTGCTGTAGTAGTACATGTTGTAGTAGAAAACGTAGTAGTTAGTAGTAGTAGAAGTATAATCATCATTATCATCATCATCATCATCATCATCATCATCATCATCATCATCATCATCATCATCATTATCATCCTCATCATCATCATCATCGGCATCGTTAGATACCGCAGAACATATTAGGTGAGAGCTTGGATGCGAAATAAAGTCATGATTATAATTAATTCTTAATCTCACTCGTATAAGCGCTTGTTTGTCGCAAATTATTGGTTATAATGCATTCTCAGTGAGGCAGTGAAACTTAAATCCAGGCAATATTTTTGTTGTCATGGTAATTTCGTGTGAAGCAGACCGACTGCAATATATTCATTATTTTGTTCAATCTACGTTAATGCATTTTAAATGAGTTATAATCAATTATACATTCATATTATGTAATAAATACATTTATAATCGTGTTCACACAGAAAAATTCAAGGACAGAGGTAAATTTCCATGTTTTTTATGTCCTTGAAAATCGATTACATACATAATTATACGCGCAATGGGATAGTGATCTGGTGATCAGAATGTAATAATGTCTAAAGGGGGGAGGTGAGAGGCAAAGTGAAATTATAAACACAAGGGAAATAAATAGAAGGGAGATTATATTATCCAATCTCTAAGGATTATCCACAAAAAGCATTTCCATTTGAAAGGGATTGGACGCCTCCAGTTGTTGCATGTAAATCGATCCGCTATTTTCCCCCCTCGCGAATGTTCAGCTAATGTTACATCTGCGTTTTTACCTGTGGGAGGAGAGATCGCATCTCTTACACATCGCACACTGGGTGAAAGAGAAGAAGGAGATACCTTAGTTTACTCTCATCCGATTGGAATGCCTGCGAATGTAAAAGATGCGGTACCAAATGTCATGCTTTCGCCCGCCAGGTATATACGACTATCTGATTGAAATGCATCGTAGATCAAGACGATACCGCGGCGCGCAGTCCTTCTCGAGAAACACCGACCAGAGACTGATCGAGATGAAAGTAACACATATACAAAGCAATCTTTTAGAAGAAAGCAACAAGGTTTGTATAGCTGAGAACAGGACAACGCAATGATGTAGATATGATGATGAAGAGTAGGATTAGAACCTCGGGCCAAATCCATATACCATTTATAGGAAAACATGACTGGGGGAAAGTAGTGCTGGGGATTTGTACCCATGTTGTTTATTAGTATTATTAGCATTACACTCAGAGAATAGAGTAATGGCTGACATTATATCGTGTATGATGGATTGTTGGAGTGGTAAGAGGGTCAGGTTAGTAAGCCCTGCCTGAGAAGACCTTGAACTAATCAACCTATCAATCAGAGAACAGAATTGGTTTTAAAGCCACATTATGATTAATTGGTATCAATTTAGGGTTTCTCCATTACCCATGTCAATTATTGTGAACTCTATTCTAAATCATACGGGAGTAAACAAGTTACAGTGTAACCCCCCCCCCCCCCCCTTCCTTTCTCCGTCAATAGATGCACTTGAGTCTTTGGATTAATAGAATGTGTATTTGTTTATTCCAATATGCCTACTGAGTGATGTGTATAAAGTATGGCCGAGCAATGAGTGAAAATGCAAAGTGATACTTGCTAACCCATAGTCATAAGTTGGTGCGCAGTTGAAATTGTCTCAGAGAGAATAATTCAAATTAAAACATTTCTATCATAAAATCAATATTTTTATAACAAAAGAGAAATTCGCAAATCGGAAAGCGGATCCATGCTCCTATATGTATGTGAGAACTGGCAGAGCTCTAAATACGTTTTGTTATCAAAGTTACTAGATCCCTTTAATCTGCTTGCAAACCACTGGAGGCATATCAGTCTTACAGAATACACACAAGTATATAAGTTTAAAAGTTAAATACGACAACTTGCTATTGGTTGGGTATTAAATATCAACAGATTACAGCTTCTACTAACTTTTTACAAATAAAGTTGGCAGAAGCTTACATCTCGTAATATTGTTTGAAGATTTCCGTTATACTTTTTCAGAGATTTGATATGACCAACTGTTGTATTACATCTTAAATCTTGAGTGGACTTTGAAATAAAACATGCATTGAATGAACAGTATTCTTATTTTGCAAATACAAAATAGCAATGTATTGATATATGTATGCGTGTTACCATAATGATCCGTATGAATTCAGGTACGTATACATCACTAGTTGCGCTTACCAAAAATCGAGAACTTAAATCATTCGAGTTCGCCTTCTGAAATGCATAGATTCAAACCCCTAAGTGCTGCTTACAAGTGCTTTGTAGCCAATAAATAATTCAAGAGAGCGTATATACCCGGCATGTGAGTGTGAGAAGGGCGTTAAGTAAATGTTGGCAGTAGAATTTTGATAATTATTTAGTTCCGCATTTTATCTTGTACGTCGGAGCCTTCTCAGTGTGATGTCAATGTTTCAGATAATATTTAATTGCTACTTTTTGGAATATACAGAAAGAGAGAGAGAGAGAGGGAGATATATATTGTTCCTGCAAGGCTCTCAAACTTAAAACATTCATGATTATGTGTGAAGTGCGAAAAGTAACTTAGCGCTCTTCTCTGGCGGCTTTCTCAACCGATTATTATTCCATCGTACTTGTCGTAAGAAACAGAAGTATCGGGAATAAGTCGTGTGAGCCATTTGAAAGTCAACAACTACGATCTGTAATTCAAATGAGTCACGAATTAATGCGCGCCACGCTTTGATGTTGCCAATATGTGCCTACATTATGGTGTCATGCTTGGTATATTGATTACTACGCTTGATGTTACACACGTTTATTTGACGGATCATGTAACGAATGGAACGACGTATTATTGTAATTATTGAATTAAAATGTGGAATAAATCTTCTTGAGATAGATCACATACATCTTAAACCATTTAGTAAATATACATCAAACTATTTGTTCAAAGAAGAGACGAAAACAAACGTTACTACAAGAGAGCTAGGGTTAGTATTCAAGAGAAAGCCAAACGTAAATACTCTTTTAAATTCGATTTGATGACAGGTATAAACCTCTGCTGTCAGTTAATCGATATCAGCCTTTCACAGTTTGTAAACAGTTTGTCAGTATCAGTCCTTCATCGCTATAATTTGAGAGCACTTTCACACAAAAACCAACTCGTGATTGCAATCAAGATTGTAATCATGTTTACAATCACGATGATTATATTGCCTTGCTTTCACACGAGAAAAAAAGACTTCGTGCAGACTGTGATTACAATCGCGATTCTGGAGACGTGTTTCTCTGTACCTGTCAATCAAACAAGGAGAGCACTATACACTGCATGCACTGCACTCGAAGCGAAGAGAGCCCGGTTTGTCGGCGGAAGTGCATGTAAGGTCACGTAAGCTCCGCCTCCCAAATCGTGTTTTGGAGGTCCAGCCGTTAGCACTATAGAGATTCGCATTGTGATTTGAGTGAATCATGATTAGAAAACACCTCCGGACCACGATCCGAGTTTCGCGATTCGAGATTCTAGTTTGCTTTCACACGGTCAAAAAATACCGTGATTGGAGTTAAAAAACTGATTCCAAACTTGATTGCAATCACGACTTGTCCATCGTGTGAAACCCCTCTGAGTTCCTCCGTCGAAAAACCGCATTAACCTCAAAGCGGTACATTGTTTTTCCTTTTTTGTATCTTTGTACTGTCCATTTTGCAATCTCCAAAATAAGTCTTTTACTGAATATTTTAAAGTGATCCACTAGCTTTTTAAAAATTCAACCAAAGTCGCTTGGAGCTTTCACACTTCTCTTGTACCTTACTGTTTGGCTAATGGTAATATAACAATGAAATGGGTTCTGATTTTCCAATGTCTCCCAAATTATGGAGATATTTAAAATTGATTTTTAAAGCGTCTGTAGACGCTTTCGGCAGTAGTCAATAATTATAGTATCTGAATTCGGATACTAAATCCTCCGTAGTATTCGAATTCGGATACTTCACGCGAACGAACGGGATAAAATCAGATATGGATTTACTCTTTTTTTCACTATATAGTAAACATTATTTTTTTTCTATGAAATTTCTCACATTATCATTCTTAGTCAAGAATCTTACTACAATTATATTGGTATAATACTATAGTTGAAGTCTCAAATACATGTATCACTTTGGGGGAAAATATATCGTTAATGGATCACTTTAACCCTTTACATTACCCTACTCCACAAAGTTTGCTCGAATAGAGTAATCAGTGATCTCATGAGACAAAAGTCCTGTGTGTGCTGATGTAATTTTAAACAGTGCATACTTTGCCTTTTCTAAAAATGAAGAGCTTTCTTCCAAAAGGCGCTATATCCACTTTTTCAAATTTCGAGGAAAACAGGTTTCTTTGCTCAACTTTGTGCCTATGGGAATATGAAAATTGAACTTTCTATATTTTGATTTTGAGTGAGTCATTTTTCGTAAAATGTGGATTCCTAGATAGCTACGTAGCTTATAAATGTAGATATATCGTTAGCTCAATTTTTAAGGAAAGTGGATTAAGCGCCTTTTGGAACTGAGCTCTTCAAATATGGTTCATAATTTTAAAAATACAATAATATAATATGAATGTATACTAACTTATAAAGCGCACTTATCTAAGTACTAACTCAAGGCACAGATGAACAGATGAACTGAGCGTATGATTATAATTATAACGTTTGGAAATTGTTATATTTTTCCATATATATATATCATGAACAGATGAACTGAGCAGATGATTAATATAATTATGACGTTTGGAAATTGTTATATTTTTCCATATATTATATGATTCTGAAGGATTTGTAGGCATTGAACGTTTCGAATGTAACTGTTTTTTTTTCTTTCTCCAGAAGACACGGACAACACACGTGAATGCCCAATCACCATAATAATCGTGATAATAGACGCTTTTGATTCTGCAGGGGGACTTCAAGGATGGTCGAGGATAAACCGAGTGCGTAAATGGGATTGCTTCGTGGTGAGGAGATCTATCATGTACTTAGGTGCAATAATTTATTGCCGAGTGCCTAAAACTTAAAGGGATCTAGTAACTTTGTTGAAATGTGCAAAAAGGGACGAATGGTTGATACAAATGTGTATTTTGGGTGATATGATATGTCCACAAAGTAACGTGTAAAATGTTCACGTTTTAAATGGATGGCAGAGTAATGAGCGACGCGAAAATGCAAAGTGATATTCGCCAACTCATTGCACTGACTTTGTACACAGTTATACATTTCTAGTGGATAATTAAAAATCTGAACACTTCAAACAGAAATATCTTTTTAACGAAAGGGATATTGTTTTGAAGAAGAAAACAAAACTGTCCCATTATTATATTGGTAATATGGGTACAACAATTTAAAAGAGAACCAGTAGAGTTATATTAGTTAAGTTTTGTGGATTTTGACATGCAATGTTAAATTCGATCCTCTTGAAGGGACTTAGTATACATCGTCCAAATCCTCAAAATCCAATTGGAATTCTAGCGGTTCCCTTATAACTTGTTGTATTCGTATTAACAATAAAAGCATGGGACAGGTTTCTTTTTTTTCAAATTTCCCTCTCGTTAAAAATATATTTACGATTAAAGTGTTCAGAGGTTAAATTATCCACTGGATCGTCAAAATCGTGTACAAAGTGAGTGCAATGAGTTTAATAGTGAATATCACTTTGTATTTTTCCTCATTACTCGGCCATATAACGTCCATTTAACTTTAAATGTTCACACAACACATTCAGTGGACATATCAGATAACAACAATATACATTGCTTCAACCACTCGTCACTTTTTGCACATGTCAACAAAGTTACTAGATCCCTTTAAGAACTGGAAGCCAGTGCTATAATGTGATTAATGTCTTAGGAGTTGGGTGAATCATTCCTCTTCACACGTACCAGAACTCCAGTCTCGATACAGAGGACTTTGGAGGACCAACCGAAACTTCAATAATCATAAATATTCATTTAGAAGCGTTAAAACCATACAGAACATAATTACGAAATGTGCTGATCCAACTATTCGATTAACATTCACAGTCAGCCCAGTGAAAAGTGAATATTTCAAAATGTTTGTTTTAAGTTTTTTTTCCAAAATGTTCTCTTTTGCTTTATTTGGCGTTTATTTTGTCGATATAGCGCCATCTTGTGGTAACAAGAATGTCGAGGGGCGCGGCGTAAATAGTTTAGTTGTTTATGCTTGTACTGCAGTGCCACAATTATAGATTATCCGAACCTCTAGTTTGATATCAAATTCTTCAAATGAATTTGCTGTATATGTGTTCACAGCTATTGCAAATGTAAATACATCTGACTCGTGTGGTATAGTCCATAAAAGTAAAACCTAAATTTCTTCCATCAATGTGCACTGAAAACCATGGGCGTAGGAAACGGCCATAATTATTCGGGCAAAACGCACCTGGAATTCGGGCAAAATCAGTGGCGTAGACAGGTTCTTACACCTGGGGGGGGATGACATTTTTCTCCGGCCGAGACCACCTGCCAAAATGTTTCGAGACCGAGGGAATGTGGGCAAAATTGGGCAAAGACCTAAGGGGGCTCACGATTGTGTTTGTGCAGGGGCTCATGCCTAACCACACTCACAGGGTTGCCAACTTTGCTGAGAGTGAGCGAAGCGACTGAGTGGGGGGAGGTTTTGCATTTTTGGACTTGAAATTGTGCAATCTGGTGCATACTTAGATAGGAAATCTGGTAAAGCGTGTTATGATTTGGGGGAGGGTGTGGGAGGGGGGTGTCCCCCCTCCCACGGTATAGGAGCTTTTGCATTTTTGGACTTGAAACTGTGCAATCTGGTGCAAACCTAGATAGGAAATTCGGGAGTAAGATTGACTGTATCTAGGAAAGCATGTTATGATTGAGGGGAGGGTGTGGGAGGGGTTGTATCCCCTCCCACGGTAGGGAGCTTTTGCATTTTTGGACTTTAAATTGTGCAATCTGGTGAATACCTAGTTAGGAAATTCGGGGAGTAAGATTGACTGCATCTAAGAAAGCGTGTTATGATTGGGGTGGAGGGTGTGGGAGGGGGTGTCCCCCCTCCCACGGTAGGGAGCTTTTGCATTTTTGGACTTGAAATTGTGCAATCTGGTGCATACCTAGATAGGAAATTCGGGAGTAAGATTGACTGCATCTGTGTAAGCATGATATGACTTGATCGACCAGAAATTTTCAATATATTTGTATTATATAAAACAAATAATTGACACTCTAATAAATGTTTACCCAAACACACACACATAACAGGTCCAACATAAACCATATGCCACATTATATTATCCAACAACATAGCCTACAGCCACGAATGAGTGCCGATTGAGCGAAGCGACCGAGGGCTGGGGCAGAGCCATATGGAGAGGTTTTGGGAGGGGGATAACTGTTAAAAGCTGTTGCATTTATATACTTGAAATGGTACAATTTAGTGCACGTCACACAAGCAGCAAGAGCAATGCCGATGTAGGCATACGGGAACTAGGCTACATGCCCGGTAGAAAAAAGTACTCACCCCAGATACACAAGTTACATAACAAACTGAGATAATCTGTTCGCGCGCGAAGCGCGCAGCGAAAACGTTGATGTATAAATTAGATTTTGAGTGTTAGAATTAACAAGTCTTAATCTCATACATTGTTTACCACTCACACACACAAACACACACACCTACACCATTCAAACACACACACACACACAAAATATATTTTCCTAAAACCTGGGGGGGATGATTGTACACGTCATCCCCCCACCTTGTGAGGTGGGGGGGATGCATCCCCCTCATCCCCCCCGTTGTCTACGCCCCTGGGCAAAATAATGTCATATTCGGACAAATCCATGTCATATTAAGGGTAAAACCATGTCGTATTCGGACAAATCCGAATAATCGGACAAATGTCATATTAAGGGGCCCAGTGGGGTATTATTTGACGTTTTTGCACACTTTTACTATATCGGGAATATCTTTCTAACCATTGAAGCTACCCCTTACAAACCATACATTTCTGGAAAGCTTAGAACATGGGGAATCCAACATAACTAAATTAAAGACAACTGGACTTAAAATAAGAGTTTAAACAGCATTATATAGAGAAAAATAAAAATTCAAACTTTTAGCAAGTCAACATTCAAAACGTATCTCCTCCGAGGTATAGGGGCGTATACATTCTACATTTTAAAGATAGATATAATGATGCTATACAAACAAATTAATGATGGCTTTTTACATTATTCAGCTATCTTCATAGTCAAAAGGCAATTTTGCGAAAAATCAGAAATGTACATGAAATGTACATATTTTGGTTTACAATAGGGTTATCTCTAAAAGCCATCATTAATATGTTCATCTACAAACAAGGAATAATTCCTTCAAATTTCATTGAATTTGAGTAAATACTTTTCAAGTTTTTAGAATTTTAGTCTAAAAAATCTGATTTTCGGCAAATGAGCTTGAAATGTCATATATACAATATTGATATTTGTTTGATAAATATGACATGGATAAAAATAGGAAAATAGCGGGATAAATAGTCGGTAGTTGGTTCAATTGAAGTTTAGGGCATGTTAATCACATATAAACTGCCATGTTTATTTTCTGCATGACATTAGATGTTGCTGCTTCACAATTTGGATGGTAAAAATTTTGATTTGGGACAATTTGATTTGGACTATTTATGAAAAGTATAATTACAAATCTCCAATCTAAGCCAGAAAATAATCACTTTCGGCCCCCAAAATGTACATCATTGATAACAAAATTCGGAATTTGTCCATTAAATAGCTACCCCCTACCCCACAATGTATGTATTTTCTTAAAGCTTATAATCCATGGATCATTTTAAGATAACAATCTCAATTTTGATGAAAAAAAAAATCAATACCCCACTGGGCCCCCTGAGCAAAATCATGTCATATTCTGGAAAATCGTGTCATTTTCGGACTGAAGCCATCACAAACATGTCGACGAGGACCATTTTTGTTTTGTTTTGCAAGGTGAAAAGTCGGGAAGGAAAATAATTCGGGCAAAATACCTCAGCCCCTCTCCCCCCCCCCCCCCCCCCTGAGACAAATGTTCCCTTACGACCATGTTGAAGATTGCACACACAAAATGAGAACTGTTTTTTGCGAGTAAAATCATACCCTACCCATTAAGTAGAGTGTTTTGGGGTTTTTTTTATTCAGAAAAGATTTTTAAACGAGCTTCTGCGTATTTGTTATGCAAAGAAGAATATACGCAACTAAATGCATATTTAAAGTGGAACGTCACCCATTTATTTGCTCGGTGAGTCTCTTTTACTCATTGAAGTGCATACAATTAATATTGGATGAGTAATGCTCGAACCTTCATGACCAAATGAGTAACAATATTCACGAGTGTGTAGCGTGGCTTTTTGCTTCCCTGTACGTCATGGACTCTTTATTCGTTGAATGAGTGAAAATCTCTTCGAAGTGAACGTGTACTCGTCATAGGAGTGATCTTACTCGGCTAGCTAGCTAACTCTGATCTGTATACTGCATACATACACGGTATGCATGCCTGCGCGGTCCGTCTCATCTGCAGCTGAATAAGTGTAAGTTAATTTGATTATTCTAAATTTAGAATCAGTATAAATACTATTACTGACGGGGATCCCTTGAGTTTTAGACCTTTTCTAAAACTGTTTAGGCTATGAATAATTGGTAGACACGCTACATGTATACTATATTTCATTTGAAATTGAAGCCGCGAAAATTGTAATATTACGAACCACGTCAGGCGCGAGGCCCAATGCTGGGCCAAGCCAGGTCAAACAGCAAGGCCGCGTCGGGGCTCACTCCCGTCTTATACTAAGTAAGATCCCACGGCCAGTGCGGCCAGGCCATGACCACTCGAGGCCGGAAGAGGGGCTACCAATTATTCATAGCCTAAGTTTTAGAAAAGGTCTAAAACTCAAGGGATCCCCGTCAGTAATATTATTAATACTGATTCTAAATTTAGAATAATCAAATTAACTTACACTTACAACATTATGTTAAATTACACACCTCCAGCTTGAGTAAATATAAAAATACTCATAATGCCATGTATAGTGGCAAATGAATAAAACTCGCATGCGTGCGTTTTTCAACTTAATTTGATGAGTCAATGCACTCAACTATGTGTGTCACTATACTGTCAACGATTCGTTTGTTGTTTTTTTTTGTAAAATCACCCAAAAAATATTTGGGTGTTATTACTCAAAAAAACAAATAAATCGTTGCACTATAGTGACATACATAGTTGAGTGCATTGACGCATCAAATTAAGTTGAAAAACGCACGCATGCGAGTTTTATTCATTTGCCACTATAGTGACACGGCATAATAGAGTATTTTTTTGTAACACTCACAACATTATGTTAAATTACACACCAGCTTGAGTAAATATCACTCACAACATTATGTTAAATTACACACCAGCTTTACTTGAGTAAATACAAAAATACTCATATGCCGTGTCACTATAGTGGCAAATGAATAAAACTCGCATGCGTGCGTTTTTTCAACTTAATTTGATGAGTCAATGCACTCTACTATGTGTGTCACTATAGTGGCAACGATTTATTTGTTTTTTTGAGTAAAATCACTCAAATTTTTTTTTTTGTGTGAGCAATATTATGTTGATTTATATACGTATACATGCATGGCCAGGACATCATGATGACGGTCTGGTTACAAACATATATGAATTATTATTGTGACCCAAGCTTAAATCATCCTTCATGATGACATGCGTTACGAACTCGGATTTGACGTCTATTATATTCTCTGTGAAACAGTGTCATATTAAAGGTACGTGTTCCATAATTTGTGTTCTATAAAACTATATCGTATAATATATACATTATGTAAGGTCGTTACTTAGTTTTTTCTGACTGAACGATTTTTTTAACTTCAATATATTGTACTCTCTTTACCAAAACTCAACTATCCCTTTAAACTTCCTCTGTCATTTTCGTTTTTTTATCAAAAGAATCAAATCAAATGACACACTCAAGTATTCATTAACTTTTTACAATTTTAACCAAAATTACTTGGAGCTTTCCCACTTCTCTTGTACCCTGTTGTTTGGCTTATTGTAACAGAAGAATGAAATGGGTTTAGATTTTTTTTTAAATGTCTCCATAATCATGGATATATTTTAGATTGAATTTGAAAGCGTCTATAGGCGGCTTCCGACCGTAGTCAAGAGTATCTGAATTCGGATACGCAATCGTCCATAGTATCCGAATTCGGATATTTCACGCGAACGATAGAGATCAAATCAGACATTGATTTTCCTTTTCTGTGAAATTCTTACATATCATTCTCAAGATATTACAATGAAATTGGTAAAATATTATGATTGAAGTATCAACCATTACTTTTTAGTGGTGAAAATATGAAGTTAATGGATCACTTTCACAAGCATGAGAACTTATTGTAGGTACGTCAATGAAAAACAACATTCCACTTATCAAAACATCCACATCAAACGCGGTTCCCCCACATATCATTTAGAATAAAGTACACATGGAATGCAAACATAAAATTAGAGCAGTTTCGACAAGACCAAAATATATCAATTTTACAAACAATTATTAATATGTCAAATTCAGTGCCTCAATATGTATATCATTTATAATAAAGTCACGTAAACATGGTGAAACAGTTTCTAAGAATAATCATGTTGACTTCGTATAGGCCTATAGTGGTGGAAGGGATCGAGACAATCTTCTTTTTCTCAAGAATAATCATGTTGACCTCGTAGGCCTATAATGTGGTGGAAATGATAGAGACAATCTTAATTTTCTCTTTTAACTCTTCTTCTGAACTTGTTTTTCCTTATCCTCTCTTATCTTCTTTCCAGTCTCGTCGTCCATTTGTCCTATACTAAACTACTTATTTATATACCTGTCATTCGATTTTAATATCTTCTCTACTCGAAACTCGCTCTGTTTTGTATTTTCATTATCAAGCTCTTTCTTCGTCGATTTAAAACATCCGTTTTACTGCTACAGCTCCCATCTATAGTAGTTACCGAGTCTGCGAATAGAGACGCATGACATAAACAGACGGCAGATCAAAATATAGTCCAACCGGATTTAGTTTCGTTAATGGACTTATCGTGTATCTGTTCCTATTGTTTTATCTGATTGATGTCTAGACTCTAGACGTTCCAAAATGAAAAAGCCTTCTTTTGGAAAGATCTCGCCAATTGTTTTATTCCTGCAGAGAGTATATAACAGCTACATAAAAGCAGATTGAATAAACATTTAAATAGTTGAATAGATATTTACGTGGTATGCTGCATACCACGTAAATATCTATTTATCTATTTTAACTTTTATTTGCTTTTATTTAATTTATATTCAGTCCCTGGACATACGGAGGCCCTTAAATAGGTGACATTATTTGATTCGTTTTATTTATAGTCATTCCCATGGCGACTTATATTACTTGTTTTCTTGCCCTAAGTCGTTCCCGCAGTCAACGACTTATAAATCGTCCCCTCGGCTTAGTCTGTTCATCATCTACTAAAGCCCGGCGCAGACAGAGCCGACTCGACACGATCCGACTGGTTTTCAGCCGGATCGGCTCTGCATGTGCATTGCCTCACGACTTCGCTCTTGCCAGTTGGAAGGCCCTCTTCAACATGTTGAATCGATTGCGTTTGAATCGGACCGACTGTGACTTTCAGTCGGGTTAGGTCGGATCGGGTCGAGTCGGCTCTGTCTGCGCCGGTCAGCGGTGTGCGTATATAAAGTTAACCTTGCACCTCAATGTAAGCTCTCTCTGAAAGACGCCCTCTGTACGCCTCAACGACCGGACCGCTTTAATTAATAGTAAAGACGGTATATCTAATATTATCTGAGTGCGCAATATCCATGATATTATAATGTCCCGGGGATACGTGACAGTCCAGTGCGCGGTCGATCAGATTTCGTCGTTCAATTCACCACCACTCTTACTCTCAATATCCTTTCAAGTGGCTGAAAACCCGAGGGTGATAAACTGATACGGGTTTTTTCTCACTCTTCCCCGGAATGTTAGGCAATAATTATTTGCAATATGTCACCGCGGATCCGTCAGAAAAAGTAATTAAGATGGATTTCGCCACCCCCAGTTTAAATTATAACCGTGTAGGCCTATTCAAAGTCAAAGAAAAACAAGATTATCTGAAGAGAAAAATAACTAACTTGTGTATTCTGTGTTACAAAAGTGTGTGTGTACGGCATCATGATACTATTGAGGTACTCATTGTTAAAGGGGTAGTACAGTTTTGGTAAGGCTGAGCTCGAAAGGTGTAGAAAATTACAAACGACTAAGTAAAAAGCCTGTTATCATTCAAAAAGAGCCATTAAAACACTCTCTAAAAAACATTGGTTTCAACCATTTTTCATTCAAAATTATGCATGTGATGTTTTGTTTGAAATAGTGATTAAATAGCGAGATCATCAACAACTATTAAAAAACCTTTTTTGAAAAGTTTTGAAAAAGTGTAAGCATTTTTAATCTATAACAAAAATCGAATAAATATGGACCCCAGATTTATTCCGATCGGATTATATTGATATTTTTAGCCGTTTCTGAAACGATTTTGATCAAATAAAGTTTATTCTGGCATTGAAATTGTATATTTTACACTCAGTTTTTCATCATCTCACAATTTCGTGCAGCGGCCTCTATATTACCAAAACTGAACTACCCCTTTAACAAAATACTACATGGGCTACCGTTTTTATTTCAAATTTACAGTTGAACGTTTTCTTTATATTTTGATAAAATGTTTCAAGTTATTTTTTCATTGATTCATTATTTATTTCTCGTAAAAGGTATATTTATCACTATTTAAACAAAACATGACATGCACAATATATTTATTGAAATTGTTGAAACCAATGGGTTTTTAGAGAACGTCATTAAAAATGTATGCATCGGGAAATATTAACATTGTCAGATTATACCATATCTTCTTCAATTTATATATAATCCATTTAACCGCATTTAACACTTCTTTGAGTTATCCAAAGTGAAGTGATAGATTTTAAACATAATTATAACGTGTTGGGTAACACGTCAACAATAATCAAGCGAATGTGGCACAAACATTTTCATGTAATTCAGTTTTTTCCTTCAACATCAGTGATGCCACAAACGGAAATGTGTTCTTATTTTTAACTTCGAAATCTCGCAGCTCCTCTACTTGTAAACAAACACGAGCTTATTTCATTGCCCCAATTTCTTTCCGTGAAATGCGTGGTAAGAATGTCTTGTGAGCAACTAACCACATCGTCTAAGGAATTGGGTCGTATTTACATACAAACGAATACAATAAAAGAGGAGAACAAGAAAGGGGTTGAATTTGCATTTTGCGGTAAACATTTTGTTCGCCAATATTGAATTTGAGCAAACTATGAGCGTTTTCACACTGGTAATTGCAATCATGATTGGAGTTATGTTTACAATCACGGTGATTCTTCAGCTGCCTTGCTTTCACACTACGAAAAAAAAAACTGTGATTACAATCACAGTTTCTGGAGACGTACCTGTCAATCAAACAAGGAGAACACTAGTACTACACTGCATTCGAAGCGAAGAGCGCCCCGTTTATTGGTGGAAGTGCATAAGGTCACGTAAGCTCCGCCTCCCAAATCATGTTTTGGAGGTCAAGCCGTTCACACTACCGATTCGCACTGTGATTTGAGTGAATCATGATTTGAAAACACCTCTGGACCATGATTTGAGTTCGTGATTCGTGATTCCAATTAGTGTTCACACCGTCAAAAATACCGTGATTGGAGTGAAAAATAACTCAAATCATGATTGAAATCACGCATTTTCGCCAATGTGAAAAGGCTCTAAGTTTATCTAAAGAACCATTTCCAATCAGTGTGTGTTGACTTAAAATGTTGGGAATTGTGTGCGATATCAGAACTGAGTGTTTTGTTATTATTTTTGAACGTGGAACTGTTTTTTTTTTTTTTTATGAAATCACAATGAATAATAAAGAATTGTCAGTATATATTTTTAGATGGAATCTTTTTGGAATAAAATCTCATTGTTTAATTCTTGTAAATAGATATTATATCAACATTTGTATAATAGTATAGAAATATCATGTCTGGTAGTAACTGTAATCAGCGGTGTGCGCCAGTTCGCTGTGTATTTCCCGAAAAATTTGGCTATTTTTGCGACAAATCGCGCTGCTATAGTGTCGTGCTCGTCTTTTCCGGTCTATCCAAATTCAGGATTATTTTGCGAAATTTGGGTATTTATTAATCGAATCATGTATTTTGGACTTTTAGAGGTGGAAAACTATCAACTAGCAGTCCAAAAATTTGAAATTAGGTAAGTTCAAAGTTCAAACTCATATATTATCATTTGTTCATCAGAAGTTCTACGTGTTTTTATCTCAGACTGTAAATGTGTTTATGACAGTTAATTGGAATTTTTTCGAGTTCAACAAGAGATGTGAGTTTCATCAGAAGTTCTACGTGTTTTTTCTCAGACTGTAAATGTAGTTATGACAGTGGACTTTTTCGAGTTCAACAAGAGTTTGTGAGTTTCATCAGAAGTTCTACGTGTTTTTTCTCAGACTGTAAATGTGTTTGTGACAGTTAAGTGGACTTTTTCGAGTTCAACAAGAGTTTGTGAGTTTCATCAGAAGTTCTACGTGTTTTTTCTCAGACTGTAAAATGACAGTTATGTGGACTTTTTCGAGTTCAACAAGAGTTTGTGAGTTTCTACGTAGAGTTTCTACGTGTTTATTTTTTTTATAGTTATTCCAAAGTGTCTCAATTCTCTTTTATTTCTTTATCTCCCAGTCATGCGTCCGGTAAATTTCAGCCATGCGTCGGTAAATTTCAGCCATGCGTCGTTAAATTTTCAGCCATGCGGGGGTAAATTTACCGGACGCATGACTGGGGAAAAGTTTGATTTTCACACTTGTTTGCGCCCAATCTATAAAACAACAGGCATATTTCGTGGATCGGTAAGAATTGGATGCATTGTTTTAACTTTGGAAATGGTCTAAAACCCACACGCTGCGCTCGTGGGTTTAAACCATTCCAAAGTTAAACTCGTGCATCCAATTCTTACCGATCCACTCATGCCTGTGCATCATTTGTATACTAACGACGCTATTTTTCTTCTTCTGAAAAGTTTTAAAGATGGCGCACTAACCAGAGTCTCACGTCAGTTAGGGGTAAAGGCACGATATCTTCCGGTGTGTAAAATTGAGTGGTTAATTATCATATCAAAATGATACTACCATGCCTAATGGCAAAATGGTTACGGAACATTATTCTTACCCGCTTCATGTTGTCAGTAGTTTTATTTATAATCTATTCTTCGCCCTTATTAAATTGGCAGGGTGGGTGGGGGACGTGGGAGGTGGGTATAAGCAAAGACGCTTAATTCTATAGTCTTTGGTATAAGCCAGGTTACGGTTAGCGCATGGAGAACACGCACGGAAGTATCAGGTCAAAGGGTCAAATACGAGTAGAGTCACGTGACTGAGCGTGAGTGTCGCAGTTGCAATTGTGCTTTGTCTATGCAGTTTTATATACAGCACAATATTAGCGATCACATTTTCTTACAAATTTCCACTTTTTTTTCGAATAGTTAGGAAATTAGTAGAACCAGGAACTAGCCATTTAAAGTGATGAAATGCGTGTTTAGAGAGTTGACGCCTTATATGACTTATAAAGCCGACAGGAATCTAAAACCTACACTCCGAAAATGTGTTGTTGATGCTCGGTGCCGCCGCGCACTGCCCGATAAGCATCCACACTCTTACCCGACCATCGATACAAATTTGTGGCACGGGCTACGGCGCCGAATCATTACTAATTATAAGACAGTAAAATCACTTATTATAAGTTTCATGATTGATAACATAAAACAACAATTTATCGTAATACATGTACCTTTTGATTAAACTATGAGGCAGTGAGTTTTGCTGTATTTCAATAGTGTTTTAATTGAGTTGAGTCATAAGCCAGCGAGCCACCCCATTCACTTTTCACGCGGATTATTATTAGACAGAAGTTTATACCTCGACGCGACGCGACTGCCGAACATTCGATCAGATGTTTTTTTTGGCGCATGCGTGCAGCGTAACCGTAAACTCGCTTATTGAGTTATGAGCCACATGAATGTTCTGCCTTTATCTAAAGGCCCAGTCCCATACTGACGATTTTCACGGCGAATCGCAACGATTTGACGTTCGTCGAGAAAATCGCTTAGGTCGTGTTGCATCGTATTACATCGTATCGGTTCTTCCCCAAAACCATGGGCGTAGATTTGTCAGTGATACCCATTCAACTGGGGGATGATCTATTCATTCATCCCCCCTGATGAATAGGTAGTACGTAAGTCACTACGCCGATGTCCAAAACCGTGGCTAAATCGAGTCGTTTCGTTCTAGTAAATCGTTGCGAGTCGTTACGAGTCGCCGTGAAAATCGTCAGTATCGACTGGGCCTTTACAGAATAATGATCAGGCAAACAACACAAGATAACATCAAACAAATAAAATAAAAACAAAAGTATAAAATATAGCGTGATATATACGTTGTAACGATAAAATAAACCACACGTCTATCAACCATGTTGTGAGCGTCGAAAAGCCTTGAAGTTCCCCGTAACCGCCCATCATATGTCAATTATCGGCCACCATCCATCAATTATCTAACGACACCTTCCCGGCACCGCATCTCTATCTGGCCACAGATCAACCGCTCTTTATTTCTCTTTGTATCATTACTTTATCACGCAATCGACAAGTAATACATGTTCTTGATTTGGTCTCGTTTCGTATGTTTCGTTTTGTTTTGTTTTTCTCTCAGGAAAGCTAGAAAATACTGTCACCTCTTCACATTAGCGCTGATTTGTGGGTGAACTTTTGTGTCGCGGCGCACATTACTTTTGTTTCCACTATTCTATGGCAATTATGTTTCGCCTTTGTATAACTGAAACCGAATAATGTGTCCCCTTATTTCAAATGTGAGAGTTTATTTCAATTTGTTACGCCACCTTCGTTGTTTTTATTCGATTTAAAACCATTTCGATTACTTTTCCTAAATCCAATGCGAACATTTTGGAGCACTTCCCTTTGACATATAACCAATGCCTATTGGTATAATGGTCGAGCAGTAGGATTTCCAACAACTGCACAGTACTAGTTAAAGGTAACATTGTCCAAATCCTCAAAACTTACTGGGAATTATAGTGGTTCTCTCATACCTTATCATATTCATATTAACACTAAAAGCACGGGACAGGTTTCGGTTTTTCAAATTTCCATTTCGTTCAAAAGATATTTACGATTGAAATGTTCAGACATGAAATTGTCTACGGGATAATGTCATGCCGTGTACGAAGTAAGTGCAATGAGTTAGTGAATATCACTTTGCATTTTTGCTCATATCTCAGCCAAAAAACATCAAATTAACGTGAAATTTTCACACATTACTTTGTGGACATATCAGATCACTCCACTAATCACTCATCACGTTTTTCACTTGCCAACAAAGTTTAGATCCCTTTAAAAGTGACGTATCATACAACGATGCTCGCTTTGAATGCATATCATATTGATTGTTTTCATAATATTGAAACAGTAGGATCTTCCATCGCTGTAAAAATAAACATAACATTATATATACGCTGGTAATTTATCTCCATTCATTTAATCGATTTAGAAAAATATAGCATTGCCCTGAGTAAATTTACAGTACTAGTGTACTTACACTTGGTGTTGATTACTACAATTATTGTATATCCGGATCGGAGTTGCGTGGATGAGGGCATAACAACTCTATCCGAACTCTATACTTACTCTTACATGCCTTACATCCTAAACAAGGGTTTTTGCTTTTTTAATAATTTTTGTATGTACTTCAAGGGTACGTAACCCTATAGTCCGACGAATACCCGGTGTTTAACCGTTTGAATTCTTGGCATACTTGAATCTCGATAGTGTAGATTAATTGTGTATGAATGCAGAGTGACTCGGATAAACACATATTTGGGATCAGTGTTGAACTTGAATGAATGATAATATGACAACAATGGTTCCGATACTTAAATAGCGCTCGTTCCGTCTTTCCGTGTTTTAATATGACAACAATTATATAATAATTATACAACATGACTTGCATAAAGAAAATGCATCACGAATCGCAAACATTTTGCCAAACCGCTAGTCTGACATGAAAATATCAAAACTCTCAACAGTCATTTTATTTCAGAAAGGCCTTTCAAGAAGGGGGAATGACAGTATAAATAAGCATAGTTATTCCGGACTTTTATTATTCTTTTTGTCTAAAAGCCTCCAGTAATAAAAGCATTAGAAATTCCCCAATGCAACGTTTGATGACACCGTAGACTTATAAAGGGCCGGTCATACTTACGGTAGGGGACGTAGTGATCCGTAGGGTAATTTAATGTGGGTCAGACGTGGTGTAAGTACAACGTGGAACTACGTTGAATTACGTTAAGGTACGGTGGTTGGCCACGGAAGGGTACGGATAAGTACGTTTAAGTACATTAAACTACGCTAGACTACGCTAATGGTGGTACAGCTTGCTCACGGACAGGTACGGAGTGGTACGTCTGACTACGCTTGAGTACGAGAGACTGCGGTAGCCACTACGCTGGACTACGCTGAAGAACGTCAAACTACGGTAAATAGCAACCCCGCACGGAGTATACAGCCAGCCGGTGGTGTGGTACGGCCATTGTGCACTTGTTTTTCAAACATAGCAGTTCTGTGAAATTTGTCTATTTTTTTGCTCAAACATGTCTGGATCATGACTGTCGATGCTGGTTTTGTACACGGTAAAGTACGTTAGAGTACGCTAGATTACATTTAAGTACGTAGCGAAGTACGTTAGACTACGCTAGACTTCGTTAGACTACGTTAGACTACGTTAAACTTCGGTTTAGTACGTTATTACTACGGATGCCTTTAACGTACGCTCTTTTAAACATGTTCAAACATGAAATCGAAGATCACGGCTCTCCCGAGTTAATACCAAGTTAGCATCACGGACAACTACGGTACGATACGGATGCTAGTACGTTCAACTACCTTCAACTTCGTTCAACTACGATCAACAACGTTAGCCACCACTACGTTCAACTACGTCCACTACCACAAGTATGACCGGCCCTTGAAGAAGCAGTAGTAAGTATGGCAAATGTAGGTTAATTTTTTGTTTAAAGAAAGGAAAAAACGCACTGAAGATATATATTTTGTTTGTATAGCCTCGAGCAAAATACGCATTAGGAATTCCCCAATGCAACTTTTTGATGACTTTAATGGTAGAATTAGTAGAAGTAAGCATGGCAAACGAAGGTGTACAATATAAAAAAATCAAACAAAACAAAAATAAAGAACGTACTGAATAATGTATAACCATTAGCTTTTCCCTTCGGGGGCACATGTATACAGGTAATGAAAGAGAGCGGAAATGGATTTAAGACACGCACCAACATATTCGACATAAACGATACATATCATGAAAATATAATATGCATGACAAAAATACGCATTGATGATATTAAAGAAACACGGTCTAAAATATATACGATCGGTGATACGTAAAACAATCCGGGTGCAACCATGTACGTGATACAGCGGGAATCATGCTGGAGAACGCTCCTTAACACATTATATGGTTCTGTAAATCATTGTAAGAAGAAAGAATAAACACAGGGATGGATACAGTAGCTATATCTTACACTTCGCCAGTAATTTACAACCGCAATACTACATCGACGCCATGGGATGATTGGCGAGGTCTCGGGCCTGGAGAAGGTCGAGAAGATGGGGATGAAAGTTAACAAGGGGGCGCAGATCGATGATGAAGGGGGTAAGAACATGAAGAATGGGCATCGGTTTGAGGGGGGGGGGGGAGGAGCAGGATCGGCATAAGATGGGGAAGTGAGGAAAGATGCGGATGAAAAGGGGGAGAGGAGAACAAAATGCTAAATGAGGGGGTACGAATTATTGGAAGGGAAATAGAAGGAGTAGGAACAGGATAACATATAATAGGGGTGTAGGGAAAAGGTTTACGATGCGGATGAAAAAGGGGGTATAGACGCAGAAGTGTTATGGGGGAAGGTGTGGAGGAGCATGGGGAGACGAAAAGAAGGAGCACGATCATGCACGAGCTAAGAATAGGGTGATGCGGAATGATAGATAAGATGAGGATGAAAACAAGCAAGGTGGACGCACTCAGAAAAGTGAAGGAGTGCATGGTGTATGGGAGAAAGAGCAGTGGTAGTCAGTAGTAGTCATGGTAGTGATGGAGTAGTGAGCGGGTGCTGTACATGGGGTAGCGATGATAATTATTGAGGGCAAAATATTGCGTTGTTTATTTCAGGGGGACCTGCGGGACGCTAAATAAAGGTTAACGCATGTAAACCTACTTCTTGCTACAAGGTTATGATATATGTGACAATATGGTAAACATTCAGATTCATCACAGTTCAGTCCGGTATCGAAAGTGACATCGACTTGTCCAAATGGAATCAACCGAGGGAATTTAGGAGGAAGACAAAATGGGGAAGACGGATGTGGAAGAAAACTGGATAAAGAGAAGATGGAGCAAACAGCAAAATAAGGATGGATCTAGCTGCATATTATGCTGAATAATGGATAAGCAGTCATTAATCAGGAAGCTGTTGAAAGTGAAACCATGAGGAACAACTAGTTTAAGAACATTGCCTTCGGACTAATAGGGATGAATGGACGATAAACAGCCAGGCTACTAGATGGATTTGAATAAGACAAGGTACGGAAGCAATGCTTTAGCAACGATGCCACAAACCATACAAGTCATTTTCATAAACCTTACACAGCCGACGGTTCAGAATAACATGGAATTAAATGGAAAGGAAAGTTCTCGTTAAACTTTAATAGCCAGAACTAGTATGTTATCATTAGACACATACCGGGGGCAGCATTATACCATGCTTAAATAGTATAACAAATTCTTATAGTCTCATTAAAGAGTCTTTTTTATATATGAAATAACAACTTACAACGCGAGAGAGTGCTATTCAGCTACCATGAAAATGTCTTCTTTCCTTTTGTTCCAATTGTTTTAATGCGATTTTTTTCTATTATAAACTTTCAAACAAAGAACTTTACCAGCCCTTTAATATTATGAGAGTAAACTATGTTTTTAAATACTATAGAGTACTGCTAATAGAGCTGGTTTATTGGATATCATTTTTAAAATGGCCATGTGCACCTAAAAAAAAAAAAAAACAGGGATATCAAGATGTTGGATATGTTATTGAAGTCTTACCATAATAATGATCAGGTTGAGCACATTTTGAGCCTTAATGAAGGGTGATATTCTTTTTAACTCGTCGTTCTGTCGCTTTGTGAACAATAATTGTTCACTAACTTTAGCGAAAGAACGACTAATTAAAACAAGAATGAACTGACATCAATTATTGATGTAAGTTTATTTTCTGATAGGATTTCATTAAAAAAATATTAATAACTTGTTATTAATCAATATATAAATATTACATATTACATGTATTCATTTTGTTATTTTTGTTTGAATGAGAATGGCGCCAAACAGTGCAAATGATGAGAAAATAGAAAATAGAACATGCGAATACAAATCAATGTATTCTTGTATTTGTATAACCTTTTTTATGGTTTTTTATGGTTAATTATAAGATGAGTATCAGATGCTTATAAACAAAATTGTTAAACACCTTATTCAGACCAAGATTTACAAGGTAAGAACGTAACAAGTCGAAAACATTATAAGGTAGACTTAATGTAATGAGATTCCTAACTAATTTCCAAATCACCTTCAGACGGAATTTGCATAAGGAATGGGGCCCTAAAATGCATAAACTATTCCGATTCTGAATCCTACATTAGAAGGGGGTACCCCCTTCCATGGTATAAAGACCGTTTTGGGATTCCGGGTATTAGAAAACGGTACTGCATAATGCAGTATTTGCGTGTTTAAACAAAAATACGACAAAAATAAGTGGATTTGACGACGATGGAGGTTTTGGGTTCGGTGAATTGCAGGAGAGAGGAACCACTGCTTTCGTCATCCTTCCGTATTTCAAAATCACGGCGGATTCTTAAAACGTGCTCTACCGGCCGCAAGCCATGTAAGCGGAGAAGGCTCATGCGTGCGTCGCATCGGCATGCATGACTCGTATAGTCGACATGCTCGCCTGTTTGACAACAAGACCCCGCTGTTTGCACTCTCTCATGTCATGTCTGATGTCATGGATGTCGGCCATATCTGGTCCGATCGTGACGACGAAGCCGTTTTAGCAGGTTTTGCTCCGCGTCATTCCGGGCTCACTAACCGTGATTCGGGGTCTCGATCGACATGGGAATCGGTTTTCTTTCAAACGCTGCATGAAACTATTTTAGAAACGGCATTTGAAGCACGCCCTTTTCAAACACCTACCGTACATGAAAAGTCCATACGACAATCTACAACGTGAATAAAGAGTTGATAGGCCATAGCATTCGACTACTTGCACAACAGCGACACAACAGTATTATATTGAACATAAAACTGTCATAAATGGGTATTATTCCAAGAGAGGCGCTGATATCAAAATGTTTTATAGTTTTTAAATCGTTTGTTTAAAATGGCGCCTTGTGATTTGATTGATTGAGGAGGGGGCAGGCCACTAGCTTAAGTGGCCCGGGGTACACTTTACGTGTTTCTTTTATTATTTGAATCCTCATTTTTGTTATCGAAATTATTGGGGGATGAATTTCGTCTCCCCTCCCACGCCAATTTTTTTGTTTTGTTGTATTCAGTTTATTGACAATATAAAAACAGCCAATGCAAAACAGAAAAGACAGAAGGCCAGACAAATGTCTGTTTCCCTAATTACAATTACACATTTATATTCAATATATACAACAAGTATCCAGCGCCTTTTTAATAAAGGATTAGTACATAATGAGTTCATAAAATAATCTGTTCTAGCAAAATGGTACATCTAATTTTAATGAATGGTCATTTCCTACAATATTTAATGCATAATGTGTAGAGTTATAACAAGCATCAAGTTATTGTGTAATGTATAACAAGCAACCAGCCTATAGAACAATCTTCTTTTTCTAAGCTACATGGTCCCGTTTGCTGCAATAAAATTCATAATATTATGAGGTTTCCCAATCATAGCTTCATACAGTTGCTTTAAAACATGTGGAGGACCATTAACAAATTATATTTTGTATTTATTTTTGTATTTATATGTATACATTTTGGTTTGTATTGTGGTAATTGTGCTTCGTCGACTATAATATTTTAATGCTATTTGTAATGTATGCTTTTGTAACATAACAGTTTCAATCTACGGATTTTTGTTATGATTCTTTTTTGCAATAAAACCGAACTTGAATTGAATCTTCGTAACACACCTAAACGCTTATTACAAACCTTATATAATTCCTGACAGTGGTATTTCCAATTCAGAGTATCATTTATAACAATGACAAAGATACAGTCTGACGTGTGTCTCCGTCTCCGAGCGATGGTTATTGATTATAATTATTCTGTATTTCGGAGAATTTGATGCGACAAAGGATTTGTTATAATAAAACCGTTGTCATGACTAGCTTTGGGTGTTCGATCTGGATATCAAATGACGTTGACAGGTGGTGACATTGAAACGATATACGCTAACGATACCACAATCATTACTGTTTCAAATATAAAATGGCCCAACTCTGCTGACCCAAGGGAGGTTATCCCGTGTTGAGATACTACGTTCTGGTGATCGATTCTCAAATCAAAAACCATAAAAACAAAATAAGAACAAATGAAAACCCTTCTGCAATCTAGCACCGCCATTGTTTTATGAATTTATCCTTATTAATAGATACAGAATGATGGACTGTGTTTGTTTTCTTCAATTAAGCATGCTAGGAAATGCTTGTTTGTTATATTATATACAACAATACGGATAGAGATTGATTTTATATTACTTTATTTATCTCCTCGCTTTACATCAGCACGCAAAGAGAGTAATTATTTCTCATAATAACTGCTATATTTACTATTGTGGATATATAAGCAATATTACATTTAGCAACATCTTTTTCTTAAAGGGATCTAGTAACATAGACAAAAATCGACAAAATGTACCTAGAACTCTAGCGGTTCTCACATAATCTCATTACCTCCGCCAACGTAGTTGACTGTGTTCGGTCCCGTTTGTTTGTTCGTGTGTTCATGTGTTCGTCACCAGTCTCCTGCGCACAATTTCACAGATATCTCAACCAATTTTTCGTAGAAGCTTCGTGTTCATCTAGAATAGAAGCCATTATATTTTCAAGGTCAAAAGTAAAGGGCATAATGATAAAAATCGAAATTTTTATAAATTTACCTCTCGCTATTCCCGCCGAAACGTGAACAAAAAAGGATATGATAACTGCTGTCGGGCATGCGTTGGCATGCACCAAGACGATAGTTAGAGTACAAACAAATTGTAGGTAGCGTTAGGAACTTCGGGCAGCCTATTTTTACTTCCGCCAACGAAGTTGAGGTCAAGGTCACGCGAACATAAAAATTCGAGTGTTGGCGGAGGTATGCACTCCCTGAGTGCACTGAGTCTAGTTGTTATTGTATTCCCAGTAGAAAGATGGGCCAGGTTTCGTTTTTTCCGAATGTGTTATTGTGTGTTTTTCCGAAAGTGTTTTGATTTTCAATTATCTACTGGATACTTAAAACTTTTGATTTGGCAAACACCACTTTGCATTTTCGCTCATTACTCGGTCCTATGACATTCATTTACCGGGGAATTTGCACACATCACACTAAGTGGACATATCAGATCACATAAGTACAAATTGTATCAACCATTCACCACGTTTTGCACATGTCAACAAAGTTACTAGATCCTTTCAAGTAAAAACGTATCACTTTCCCCAAACGCTATGTGACTCTTCTTCTTACACGAATGTGAATTTACTAGAATGTACGAAAAGTAATAAGGCAGTGAGCTTCAAACTAGTAAAAAGTCCATTGATATAAACTTGAGTTGATGGAAAGAAGGAGGTTTTTTCAATATGACCTAGGACGGAGACAAAAAAACAGAAGTAATTCTGCTTGTATAAGTCTATACATTGTAATAACTTGTTATGATTGAAAGATGGTTTTCAATATAACAGTCACAGAGACAAAAACAGAGGAAAAATCTGCTTTAAAAATGCTTTAAGTTTGCATCGAAATAACTTGATTTGATTGAAAATAAGAGGGTTTCAGCATAACATATAGGAGAGACACAGAGACAATAACAGAGGCAAATTCTGCTAAAAACTATATAATAAGTCTACATTGAAACAACTTGTTTTGTTTGAAAAGAAGAAGTTTGTTTTTCAATTTATATTATAACATGGCACAGTCACAGACCTGACACAAAAATAGATAATTCTAAAGTGCTTTACTTACTAACTTTATATTTTTCCCAAAGCAATATTTGAGACTTGAATCATACACTAATATGAATGTAAGATTATTGAAAATGATATTTAAGATTTGTATAGAAAAGGAATATTGTTTACTTAGTGAAAAAACAGTAAATCGATGTCTGATTTTATCCTGTTTTATGATACTGACTACTCTCGAGAGCGTCTACAGACGCTTTAAAATTGTATTTTAAATACCTCCTTAATTAGGGAGACATTTGAAAAATTAGAACCCATTTCATTCTTCTGTTACCACAAGCCGAACAACAAGG